>CM064573.1:70179968-70187468 GCA_032716605.1 Paralithodes platypus
CCTAGATTTAGGCGTTCAGTAAGTACTTGGCTATCACTGCTGTTTCGTATTATCATTATCAAGGGACTGGAGTTATCGAAAAGAGGCTCTAGTCCTGACGCTATTCTTGACTTCCAGTGTGCTGGCTTAATAATCCAGCAGGGTTGATAGCCTCTGAAGTCCTATTTTAAGTAACTAAGCTAAATTATCATTATTTTAAGTAACTAAGCTAAATTATCATTATTTTAAGTAACTAAGCTAAATTATCATTATTTTAAGTAACTAAGCTAAATTATCATTATCAACATTTGCATAATTTCCATCCTTAGTATTTTGTTTATAAGTAATACCAATAACAGCATTATTAATGATAAACTAATAATAACAAAGAATATTTTTACTTTAACTATTATAATATATATATATGATTATAATGAAACGTTTTCTTTTTTGTGAAATGCTTCTTAATTTTTACTAATCAAAAGAAGTAACCTAAGTCTTTCCTATGTCAAGTATTTATGTGCGTATTTAAAGCTGTATGTTATAAGCTTTTCCGTGTACTGTAATGTAGTGTGTGTGTGTGTGTGTGTGTGTGTGTGTGTGTGTGTGTGTGTGTGTGTGTGTGTGTGTGTGTGTGTGTGTGTGTGTACCCTATAATTATAAAGTATAACAAAAACTATATATAAACAATAGAACATAATTGTATAGTATACCCTTCGAATCCCGTGTTGCCTACAGTATATAACAAACAAAACAAAATATACCTACAATGGAACATGGTATAAAGGCCCTATGGAAAACGGGATGGGGCCATGAATGAATGCCTACCCTACCTCTGGTGATGAGAGGTCAAGGTCATAGGTCATAGGTCATACAGGGCACAGTGGCGTTGTGTTGGAGCTGCTTGATACACACACACACACGTCTTGCAACACAATCCCACCCCTACGCTGTGCAACTCTCCAACCCTTGAGTGGAACGATACTCCAAATCTTTCTTCTATTCAACAGCTGAGCTCTGGAACTCTCTCCCTGAGTCCATCTTTCCCTTATCCTGACTTAAATTACTCCGTGTGTCCAGACATTTTGCATTGAACATTCCTTGATTTTGGCCCTGTAAATCTTTCAACTCTGGGAGAGGCACTCGTTACAGGCAGTTTTTGCCTTTTGTCTCCCTCATCCACATAGACCAAAAATACTAATAAGTTGGTAGTGTCAGAATGTGTCGGAATATATGACGGCGACTATACAGTCAATCATAAACATTCGTGGACCTCACTTACTTCTAATTATGAAAGTATATCTCTGGAAACGAATTTATTGATATAGTGTTCTATACATCAATTCCAAAACTATAATACTATTTATTGAAAATCAAGTTCCTTCCTAAAATATATCCAGATAGTTATAATTACACAAAGAATAATACAGGGGGGTCCGCGATTTTTTATAGATACCTGTACATTGCAGAAACCGGAAGTAGTTGGTGTGGGAATGATTGTAGGTACTGATGGATATGTACACTACTACACACACAGGTGCTACAGACCAGCTGGCTAATACAACACACTCCAGCACCTTAATATAGTGCTACTTAGTGCCTATATACGGCGTCTCTCAGCCGTAGCGTACCGTAACGCTACATTACCTGTTTAGCATAACGTTACGCAGCGGAGGTGTAGCGTTACGGAGTGCATAACGTTAACTGACATAATGTGAGAATGAGCGTAATGTGGGAGTGAAGAGTGAATTGCTAAATGCGGTGGTCGCTTAAGGGGAGATTTCCACTTGAGGGATTTTTTTTCTTGACCCCTTTCTCCCTCATGTTTAGCCCCATTGCTTTTGAGTTTTTAAGACCTTCGCCCTAGTAGTTTGGATATTTTAAGGCATTTTGCCCCATTTCTGTCAATTTTAAAACCTTTCGTGCCGTTCAGGTGTCGATTTTTTCCTGGTGAGCGATAGCGAGCCTGTAATTTAAGAGCAACCGGCCTTCGGCCGGGACATTTTTCTACCGAAAAATGTACAAATTTATCTTGAAAGGGGGTCTAGGGGGTGTAATTTTAAGCTTGATGAAAAAGTAGGGAACAAACTAAATACCTCCCCTTAAAGTTAGGCGCGTTTATCTTTGATTTTGTTATTATTGTTATTATTATATCTATTTTTTCGTCTTCTTGTTTTCTTTTTTTCATGTTGTTGTGGCTGTTGTTGTTGTTTTTCCTAGTATTGTTATTATTATTATTACCCGGTATTATTATTTTTATTATTATTATTATTATTATTATTATTATTAAATTCTTCGTCATCGTAAACATCGGCATTATTTCATTAATTTACACTCATACATCATCTGTATACTTACACTGTACTTCTCTCTCTCTCTCTCTCTCTCTCTCTCTCTCTCTCTCTCTCTCTCTCTCTCTCTCTCTCTCTCTCTCTCTCTCTCTCTCTCTCTCTCTCTCTCTCTCTCTCTCTCTCTCTCTCTCTCTCCGCCTGTTTCTAGTACGTACACCTATGTAATAAATACGAAGCGGCACCTTCCATATAATATACACACACACACACACACACACACACACACACACACACACACACACACACACACACACACACACACACACACCCTAAGACCCCCTAGACCCCCTTTTAAAGATAAATTTGTACATTTTTCGGTAGAAAAATGTCCTGGCCGAAGGCCAGTTCCTTCTAAAATTAGAGGCTCGCTATCGCTCGCCAGGAATAAATTGACACCTAAAAGGCACGAATGGTGTAAACATTGACAACAAAATGAGGTGAAAGGTCTGAAAATTGCCAAAATAACGGAACGAGCATCTTAAAACCTGAAAATCAAATATGCTAAACATGAGGGAGAAGGGTGTCTAGAAAAAGCGAGTACTACCCCCTTAAACAAAATATCGTTATAACCCCCAAGACGTCGGACCCGCTAGTGTGAACTCTTCGTGTTAATGTTTATTGTAGATATATTGAGGAATATGTATGTATACACAGGAAGTTTTATATAATGTATTAATATATTCATTATTTATGTTAAATATGTATACACAGGAAGTTTTATATAATGTATTAATATATTCATTATTTATGTTGAATATCGTAAGCTTCCCAATTATCTTCTCATGAGGAACGCTTGACATTTTTAGCAAACATCGTTAATAATAGTTCTAGCAAACATAATTAATAATAGTTCTTTCTAATTTGGACCTCATCTAAATATATCATTAATAAACCTAAAGCATATTTATATTTTTGTTTTACACGCTGATAATTTTGTCCACGTCTGTCAACTTTCTTCACATTATTTTTTAGCAATCTGCGAATTATTATCGTATATAACTAATTAGGAAGAAGAAAGTGTGCAAATTAGTATCGTATATAACTAATTATTATCGTATATAACTAATTATCGTATATAACTAATTATTAAGAAGAAAGTGTGCAAATTAGTATCGTATATAACTAATTAGTAAGAAGAAAGTGTGCAAATTCGAATATCATATATTTTATCAACCCAACAAAAAAATATTAGAGAATATTCGTCTTTTTTTTTTTTTGTGCAACCGAGAACATAGTTTAAGGGGGTACTACTCGCTTTTTCTGGACCCCCTTCTCCCTCATGTTTAGCATTAATTAAAATGTAAAACTTGCAAACTAAACAAATCAAAGTTGGGACAAGGATAGCATAGCAAGGGTTTAGCAGATTAGTTTTGAAGTTTAAGACGTTCGTTCCGTTAGTTTGGCGATTTTGAGACCTTTCGCCTCATTTCTGTGTCAATATTAAAACCTTTCGTGCTCTTTAGGTGTCGATTTTTTCCTGGCGAGCGATAGCGAGCCTCTAAATTTAGAAGGAGTCGGCCTTCGGCCGGGACATTTTTCTACCGAAAAATGTACAAATATATCTTGAAAGGGGGTCTAGCGCGTGTTTTTCTAAGCTTGATGGAGGTCTAGCGAGGAAAATGACAAATAAATAAAATATATAAATATATAGCCCAAAAACCAAGCATTACCCCCTTGACAAAACTATACCCTGGGCATTATAGGGAGGCCAGACATCCCCACCCCAACCCTTCATAACTCAAAAACAACTTGAGTAATTGAACTGTTATTTCTACCATTTGGGAAGAGTCAGCCAGGGAATAAATGTGGAAATTTCAGGAGCAAAAGAAAGAACTTGAGCTTTAAAAAATCGTATAAATATAGCCGAAATCCAATAAAGAATACCTCGTCGGTACAGAAGGGGTTAAACCCCACAAACCTACATTTTCAAATTCTACAACTTTTTGGGATATCTATTTTTGTTTAGTATATCATTAAAAAGGGGAATAAAAACTAGACACGGAAATGGTCCCCCCTTCCCCCCCCCCCCCCACCCCCATCCCTTCCCTTCCCACACGCACATCTCTCTCTCAGCGAACCTACGCTCCCTAACCATACTGCTGTATTGTCCTCAATATTCTCGGCTAATGGCTTGATGTACAAGTACCTCCGGATATGCGGCACATCCCTCCCGGAGGACTACTTGCACCTTCCCTCCAAATATTATTTTATGGAAATAAAATAATATGAATCTGAATCTGTATCTGTATGACTGTATGTTTTGGGTGCTGGGGTCTGGTGACTGGGTCACGACGGTTAGGGTCCCTCTAGGATGTTTAAGGAGGGATTAACACGGTCGGGGCTCAGTTGGTGGTCTTGTGGGACAGCATGCGTGTTTAAAAAAAAAACAACACACACAATCTGATCAAGGTCTATAACGGGGACTCATGTATTTTAGATATGTCCTTATTATAATACTTTCTATACTAAACCTAGGTAGTGTTAAAATTGATCTTCAATATCAATGTATTACTCATCTAACTATATATGTAATGACATAGTTTAAGCCAGAAATAGGGTGAAGATTGCGTATGCACCTTCGCCCTTTTGAGATAATGTAACTATGATACTTATGTAACATTTGTACTGTTCTCAATAAAACAATCAAATCAAATCAAATCTCTCTCTCTCTCTCTCATACAGTACATATAAGCACACAGGAACACACTCGCGCATACTCAGTACACATATATACTGTACAAAGCAGACACGCACATATGTACAGACACGTTTACTTTATGAGCGACACATAACACACACACATAAACGTACACACACACACACAGACAAAGACACATACACACATAAACACACACACACACACCATCTGTTCCTAGCACTTGCACGTACTGTACTGGCATCATAACTTAAAATCGGCATCTTCCTTATGACAGAGTAATAACACACATACACACACTTTTTTTCCCTCTCTCTCTCACCCACACATACATTCTCTCTTTCACACACACACACACACACACACACACACACACACACACACACACACACACACACACACACACACACACACCATTCCTCCTCATCCTAGTCCATATACCTAATCACACCTGGACGTTATCAGCCAATTAGCTACTGTAACTTCTAAACTCAACCTTCGTATATATATTTCAACCTTTGCATGTATTAATCTGCCTTTAACAATAATCGCATTTAAGTCTTGATATCGATGCTAGCGCTTAATTAACACTATTTGGTGCAACGTCTTGGAGATTAAGTCAAGATATTTTATTATAGACTTATTGGGGATATTGATCGCTGTTGCCATTGTCCTGCAGTGTATTGATTGCTGTTGCCATTGTCCTGCAGTGTATTGATTGCTGTTGCCATTGTCCTGCAGTGTATTTTTAGTTTGCTCCCTAGACTAACCAACCCGTCCACCCTAGCCCTCTTCAAACTAAAGAAATGGCCACCCAGACCTGTTTAAGGGGGATGACCTGTTTTTGTTCTGTCCTTTTCTATCTTTCTCTAGCTTGTATCCATTTGGCCCCATTCAGCCTACTGTTTTAAGACGTTTATCCCCATCCAGGTGTACATTTTTTTACTGGTGAGCGGTAGCGAGCCAGCATATTTTTTATTTTGGTTTGACAGCAGGCTAAATTTGTACATTTTTCGATAGAAAAATTGTCTCCGGCGAAGCCGGATTTCTTCATATAATGCTGGCTCGCTATCGCTCGCCAGGAAGAAATCGACACCTAGATGGGGATAAACGTCTTAAAACAGTTGGCTGAATGGGGCCGAATGGATACAAGGCAGAGAAAGAGAGAAAAGGACAGAAATAACAAAAAGCAGGTCACCCCCCTTAAGATGAATATGTAAATTTTTCGGTTTCGCCTAAATTGAAGGCTCGCTATCGACACCTGAATAGGGTGCAGTGTTTGATAATCACCAAACAAGTGACGTGGAGCGTGTTAATATCTCCCGTGTGAATCCTCATAGCAAGTGGCCTCAATACCGCGGACTCTCCCTCTATTAAGGACTATAAGGACTACGGCCCTACCAGACCCTTAGCAGACCGTCACCCTTACCGTCCGTCCGTAAGTCCGCACGCCGCAAGAGAAAGTCCGCCCCTCCAATGAAACCCGCCGCCGCGCCCCCCCCCCCCCCCCCCCCCCCCCGCGGCCAGGAGAGGGATGTGCGCCCGGAAGAGAGCTGGTAGAATGTTAAGGGATTTGTTTTTTTATTGGGGGGGGGGGGGGCCTTCTCCCTCATCTTTATCCCTCATCTTTATCCCCATTTATTTTAGTAATTTAAGACGTTCGTCCCGTTAGTTTGGCGATATTATGACCTTTCGCCACATTTCTTTGTCATTTTGAAGATCGTTCGTACCATTTGGGTGTCGATTTTTACTGGCGAGTTTGGAGGAATCGGCTTTCGGCTGGAACATCTATTTTTTTTACCGAGAAAAATATACATATTTATCTGGAATGGGGGTCTTGGTGGTGTACTTTTATAAAGAATGAAGGAGGTCTAGGGACTAAGCTTCAAACAACCTCTTCATTTAAGCTAGGCTAGAATAATTGCATGGGTGTGTAGTGGTAGAAAGAATACTTGTCAATTATGTTATAGAAGTTAATAGAACTGTATATTGACTAAAAATAATACATTATACATATTACGTAGGCTACATTACACATTACACATTACACACTACACATTACACACTACACATTACACACTACACATTACACATTTACACATTACACACTACACATTACACACTACACATTACACACTACACATTACACACTACACATTACACAAGATATAATATGATACTAATATAATATAATACTAATAATATATATATAATGCTAATAATAATAATGTAATTTAATACTAATTTGGTGTTGTGGAAAAGAATATCTGTGTGTACTGAAGCATAGAAGGTGTTACACATAAATATACTGGAGAGCATATTTAATGTAATAAGAACAATACTAACGCTCTGATTCCTTCCACACCTACCTTAATTAGTTTCACCTGCGACCAGTTAGTGACGGAAGTAATTAAATAAACTCTCTCTCTCTCTCTCTCTCTCTCTCTCTCTCTCTCTCTCTCTCTCTCTCTCTCTCTCTCTCTCTCTCTCTCTCTCTCTCTCTCTCTGTATATA
>CM064573.1:70192468-70435799 GCA_032716605.1 Paralithodes platypus
AAAAATGTGCACATTTATCTAAAATGGGGATCTTGAGGCTGTTTTATTAAGGGGAGATTTCCACTTGAGGGATTATTTTCTTTACCCCTTTCTCCCTCATGTTTAGCCCCATTGCTTTTGAGATTTTAAGACGTTCGCCCCATTAGTTTGGCGATTTTAAGACCTTTCGCCTCATTTATGTCACTTTTAAGACCTTTCGTGCCATTTAGGTATCGATTTTTTCCTGGCGAGCGATAGCGAGCCTGTAATTTAAGAGGAATCGGCCTTCGGCCGGGACATTTTTCTACCGAAAAATTTACAAATTTATCTTGAAAGGGGGTCAAGGGGGTGTAATTTCAAGCTTGATGGAAGTCTAAGAAACACACTAAAAACCTTCCCTTAAGCTTGTTGGAGGTCTAGGGAGGACACTAACAAATTAATAAAAAGATACATATATGATCAAATAAATACGGCCATCTCCCCTTAATGGCTGTACATTTGCTTTATGATGATGTTAAGTGGTTGAGTCATAGAGTTAATGGATCCTGGATAACGGTAGGTGATGGTGGTAGTAGGACCTTGGAGGGATGGAGAGGGGGTGAAGGGGAGGGGTAATGTATCCAGTAGGTGGGGCGGGGGGTAGGGGAGGGAGGTGAGAGGTGGGGTAAGGTGTGGATTGATTGCAGAGGAGGGAAGGAGGTGTGGGGTAGGATGAGGGTGGGTGGGAGAGTTGGAGGGAAAGTGTGTGGTAGGATGAGGGTGGGTGGGAGGGAAGGAGGTGTGGGGTAGGATGTGGGTGAGGTGGAGGGAGGAGAGGAGGATGTGGGCAATAGGTGGGTGGGAGGATAGGGGAGAGTGGTGATAGGTGGGGTAGGATGAGGGTGGAGGGAGGGGAGCAGGATGTGGGCAGTAGGTGGGATGGAGGATAGAGGAAGAAGGTGTGAGGTTGTGATAGGTGGGGTAGAATAGGTGGTAGATAGGTGGGGTAGAATAGGTGGGGTAGAAGGTGTGAGGTTGTGATAGGTGGGGTTAGAATAGGTGGTAGATAGGTGGGGTAGAATAGGTGGGGTAGAAGGTGTGAGGTTGTGATAGGTGGGGTAGAATAGGTGGTAGATAGGTGGGGTAGAATAGGTGGGGTAGAAGGTGTGAGGTTGTGATAGGTGGGGTAGAATAGGTGGTAGATAGGTGGGGTAGAATAGGTGGGGTAGAAGGTGTGAGGTTGTGATAGGTGGGGTAGAATAGGTGGTAGATAGGTGGGGTAGAATAGGTGGGGTAGAAGGTGTGAGGTTGTGATAGGTGGGGTAGAATTTGGGGATGGGAGAGGGGGAGAGGATGTGGGCAGTACGTGGAAGGATAGGGAAGGGAGGTGTGAAACAGTGATAGGTGGGGGTAGGATATGAGTGGATGGTTGAGGGGGAGGGAGGGGAGGAGGTTGTGGGTAATAGGTGAAAGGATAGGGGAGGGAGACGAGAGGTAAGGTTAGGTGGGTTAAAGCAACTTGGTTGAGCCCGAGAACTTTCAGTCTTCTACTGTACTTCTCACTTCTCGGCTTGTTCTTCCTCTGTACAATCGCTCTTCTTTCCTACTTTACTCCAGCCATCTGGTCTGGTCTGGTGGGGTAGGATGGGGGTGGATGTTTGTATACGTTTAATGTTTTAGTGGTGTAGGATGAAGTTGGGTGATAAGTGGATAGGATGAGGGTGGATGAAAATGAAGGAGAAGAGTAAGGATGATGTGGATGGAGGATAGAGATGAGGGAGGTGAGGGGTAGTGATAGGTGGAGCAGGGTGAGGGTGGTCAATATAACCTAGGACATATCATAAATCAATAGTCACTGGTACATAAGGCATAATTATTCATTTCTGTAGATATTTCACCAATAACTTACTTATAGTTTCACATTTAGATTGTAAGTATATCATGTTTCTTCCTAGTTCTATTGTAAGTATATCATGTTTCTTCCTAGTTCTATTGTAAGTATATCATGTTTCTTCCAAGTTCTATTGTAAGTATATCATGTTTCTTCCTAGTTCTATTGTAAGTATATCATGTTTCTTCCTAGTTCTATTGTAAGTATATCATGTTTCTTCCTAGTTCTATTGTAAGTATATCATGTTTCTTCTAGTTCTATTGTAAGTATATCATGTTTCTTCCTAGTTCTATTGTAAGTATATCATGTTTCTTCCTAGTTCTATTGTAAGTATATCATGTTTCTTCCTAGTTCTATTGTAAGTATATCATGTTTCTTCCTAGTTCTATTGTAAGTATATAATGTTTCTTCCTAGTTCTATTGTAAGTATATCATGTTTCTTCCTAGTTCTATTGTAAGTATATCATGTTTCTTCCTAGTTCTATTGTAAGTATATCATGTTTCTTCCTAGTTCTATTGTAAGTATATCATGTTTCTTCCTAGTTCTATTGTAAGTATATCATGTTTCTTCCTAGTTCTATTGTAAGTATATCATGTTTCTTCCTAGTTCTATTGTAAGTATATCATGTTTCTTCCTAGTTCTATTGTAAGTATATCATGTTTCTTCCTAGTTCTATTGTAAGTATATCATGTTTCTTCCTAGTTCTATTGTAAGTATATCATGTTTCTTCCTAGTTCTATTGTAAGTATATCATGTTTCTTCCTAGTTCTATTGTAAGTATATCATGTTTCTTCCTAGTTCTATTGTAAGTATATCATGTTCTTCCTAGTTCTATTGTAAGTATATCATTCTTCCTAGTTCTATGTAAGTATATCATGTTTCTTCCTAGTTCTATTGTAAGTATATCATGTTTCTTCCTAGTTCTATTGTAAGTATATCATGTTTCTTCTAGTTCTATTGTAAGTATATCATGTTTCTTCCTAGTTCTATTGTAAGTATATCATGTTTCTTCCTAGTTCTATTGTAAGTATATCATGTTTCTTCCTAGTTCTATTGTAAGTATATCATGTTTCTTCCTAGTTCTATTGTAAGTATATCATGTTTCTTCCTAGTTCTATTGTAAGTATATCATGTTTCTTCCTAGTTCTATTGTAGTATATCATGTTTCTTCCTAGTTCTATTGTAAGTATATCATGTTTCTTCCTAGTTCTATTGTAAGTATATCATGTTTCTTCCTAGTTCTATTGTAAGTATATCATGTTTCTTCCTAGTTCTATTTGAGGAACTTGAAGCAAACAAATTAAGGGACCCCACCTCGCTTTTTTGCTCTTTCTCTCCCTCTCTCTTTAGCTTGTATCCATTCAGCCCCATTCAGCCTACTGTTTTAAGACGTTTACCCCCATCCAGTTGTCAATATTTTCCTGGTGAGCAGTAGCGAGCCAGCATATATATATATATATTTGGTTTGACAGCAAGCTAAATTTGTAAATTTTTCGATAGAAAAATTTCTCCGGCGAAGCCGGATTTCTCCACACAACGCTGGGGAAGAAATCGACACCTGGATGGGGATAAACGTCTTAAAACAGTTGGCTGAATGGGGCCGAATGGATATAAGCCAGGGAAAGAGAGAAAAGGAGAGAAAGATAACAAAAGCGAGGTGACCCCCCTTAATGGGCGGTGGGGGAGCTGTGGTAGGCTAGGTGGTGGGCGGACAGGTTATGAAGGGCGCCCACTTATTACTGTACTGTACATTGCCTCTCTCTCTCTCTCTCTCTCTCTCTCTCTCTCTCTCTCTCTCTCTCTCTCTCTCTCTCTCTCTCTCTCTCTCGACAGTTTTGATAGGTAACCTTATTCTTCGTGACATTGTGTTGAATTTGGCAATCCTATATATTTGTATGTATACTGGAAATCGTATGCAATGTATGTTGAGGATAATGTACCCCTTGGGAGTAAGGGGGTTTTAATTAATGACGAAAGTCCGAACCAACTGTAATCCTATTCAGTAATGTCTTGTTCTGGCACTGTTTTGTTGTACTATAAAACAGTTAGTGTTGAAGCTGGTCTCTGGGTGTTGCAGGGGGACTTTGGTGAGTCTTGCAAGGATAACATGATGGGGCAATGTTATTGCAGGACTATACTGAATAATTGTCCATTTTCTGAAAGGCAATCCTGCTTGAGAAATTGCAATGTACTGCAAATGGACGTTAATCCATTGTATGTATATATGGATCAGCTCGATCATGCTAAGCAGGTGGTAGCATTCACTATGTAATTGTGATGATATACTGATTTTGGCTGTACTGGCCTTATACATTTACAATATACACACACACACACACACACACACACACACACACACACACACACACACACACACACACACACACACACACACACATCTCACCTAGCAGTATAAATAGGAACCTGGTATAAGTGGACTAAGTTGTGACGTCCCATCTGGGGTTGGTGATCGGTTACAAGGTGAGATGAATATCATCGTACAGATTAACCCTAAGTCTTCGTTTTCAGATGTCGCCAATTGGCTAAAATACAGACTACACACACATCCACAGCCATTCCAACGATACATAAACACTTAACATGCATTTCACGCAATACATTCCGCAAGTGAATACACACACACACACACACACACACACACACGGTCACAGTGGCAGAGCGCACTAAGTCACCATGCTCTAGTCGCTTGACCCAGGTAGCGCGGGTTCGATCCCAGCTACCTGCCGGTGAGGTTTCTGTCAAAAACTTTCCGGGCTGTGGAGGTAAGGTGTGGATGCACCACCTCTGGGTTCCACCTGGTTCCCTGCCCACATCCTACCCCTTCTTGGGGTATGTAGGCGCCCTTGTGGCAGCCAGAGTCAAATCTGTTGACTACTTAGGATAAGTTAGGTTAAGGACTTGTGTAATTTCAACCTCATTGGCTGCCGGCTCGAAATAAACCGATTATTATTATTATTATTATTATTATTATTATTATTATATATATAATAATTGCCGAACAATTGGCATATGTTTTGATTGTCGCAGTGCCATGTACAGTAGGTACATGTGCAGTACATGTACACAATAATCTTTTTGTATAGTTTTTACTAGGGATGATGAAGAAAATATGTTCGAATCCTTTGAAGTAAGAAAGAAAAATTTGCTAAGTAATCCTGTATTGCAGAACTGGTAATATTATTATTATTATTATTATTATTATTATTATTATTTACTAATCTATTTATTTATGTATTAATTTATTGATCTGTTACCGATAATTTATGTATGTACTTAATTATGTCTATATTTATATAGTTGTGTGAGTATTATCAGCAGTAGTAATAGTATTAACAAAAGTAACTTATATTATTTCTTTCCCTGGTTCAGGTTGTCCGGATGGTTGGTGGGTGTGTGAGGACCGGTCTGCCTGTGTGGCGCCAGACTTCGTGCAGGATGGTGTGCCAGACTGCTCTGATGAATCGGACGAAGGTAACAACGAGGGCTAGATAAATGTTGATGTACGGCTCTGGGTTAGCTATAAGGGCTGTTTGATTTTATTATATAGATTTGGGGTTTTGGTGTTGGCTATAAGGGTTGTTAGAAATATGTGGAGTTAGCTAGGAGGTGTGTTAGAATGGTATGGTTCTGGGTTAACTATATGGTTTGTTGCAATTATATAGATTCTGAATTATATACTTTAGGTTCTGAGTTAGCTATAATATTTGGTAGAAGTATATATATATATATATATATATATATATATATATATACTGTATATATATATATATATATATATATATATATATATATATCGGGTGGATGGGACTCGTTAGCCTTGGTCGGCAACCCATCTAGGGGAGATAACCTTATAAAAATCCGGGTGGATGGGACTCGTCAGCCTAGGTCGGCAACCTGTTTAGGGGAGTAAACCTTATAAAAATCTGTACTGCCAGATTAGGGTGAAGCAGGTTAATGGATGGTTTAGCCGCACACCACTGTAGAAAAATAGTGCTAAAAAATACATAAAAGGCCTCGGAGTCAGACGGACCCTAAATTGAGTGGTCAATCCTGTAAGTCCTTCAGTAAACTGGCATGGGTTGTCCCTCTTACAGGAGATAAGTCCGCTTAGGGGCATTTTGTGTATGGCCACCCCGATTAAGGGGAGTAAGGCGTCCGGCAATAGATAGATAGATACATATGTAGGGTTCTGGGTTAGCTATAAGGTGTGTTAAACTTATATCGACGTAGAGTTCTGTACCGGTGCCGTTCTTTAAATTTATTCTGGCTATTATTAGACGATTTTATTAAGTTTAAAAGGGGCCTACATCAATCAAGAGGCTTCGAGCTATCTCACTTAACCCTTTTTTACTGCAACAGATCCCTATTAAACTGCCAAAAATTGCCTTTATTTTGTTTACTACAACACATCCTTATTAAACTGCAAAACATCGTCTAATTATAGATAAAATAAAGTCTTAAAGACGTCGCCGGTACAGATGATGTTACAAACATATACTGTACAAACAATAGGAATTAAATCACTCTTGGCAACATTCTCCAGCCAATATAGTTCCTGTCCCATAATCTGCTCATCCTATCTCGTCTTCCGTGAACTTGGCTGTTTCAACCCCTAAGACTTTTATCCCTTGAACTATGGCACCCCTTTGGTTGTTCTTCTTCTTCTTCTTCTTCTTCTTCTTCTTCTTCTTCTTCTTCTTCTTCTTCTTCTTATTCTTATTCTTATTCTTATGCTTCTTCTTCGTCTTCGTCTTCTTTTTTTCCATCATTCTCGTATTCTTCCTCTTCTTCTTTTCTTCAGTAGCTATCCTCCGTATTGGTCACCTTTTATTGTTATTTTCTTCATTCTACCTGTTCTTCTTGGCTGTTCTGTTATGTTTCCTGTGTTCTATATTGTTCTATGTTCTTCTTCCACATGTCTGTTCTGGTTCCTGTGTTCTTTATCTGTTCTATCTGTCTGTTCTGTTTCCTGTGTTCTACTGTATATTGTTCTCCGTGTGTTCTTATTCTTGGCTGTTCTGTTTCCTGTGTTCTGTATCGTCCTCTGTGTTCTTCGTCCTTCCTATTTCCTGTGTTCTATATCTGTTATATCAATCTGTTCTAGTTCTTGTTTCCAGTGTTCTATATCATCCTCTGTGTTCTTCCTGTCTGTTCTGGTTCCCATTTACTATGGAACAATGCTTCGACAAAAGGCCGGTTATTTAAGCTCGATAGAGTTCCAGGGAGCATACTACACCCCCCCCCCCCCCCCCCCCCCCCCCCCCCCTCCCCCCACACACACACACCATTAATATAAGTGTCTATATATTTACTTCAGGTATGACAACGGTACCCTATTTCACCAGTCCCCCACCCACCCTGACCCGCCCATAACCCCAGCCTACCGTGAACTTGAAGCCCCCCCCCTGGTTGTTCTTGTGCCTCATATCATCATGTGTTTCAGCTTGACCCTAACAACCCGTGTCCGCCATGAACTTGATCCTTAGTGTCCTCTCTGGCTTGAAGGTATGGAACTTGTCTCTCTTGAACTTGATACTTAAGTCATATAATTATACCCTTTTCTCACGTAAGCTTCAAGTGCATGAAACACAGCCACGGTCATTACAATACTACGCCACTCCTACAGGGTGCTCCATAATAACAAAAATCTACCTCCGTTGTACACTCTAATACCATAGTCTCTAACCCACTCGTAAACATTCGTGGACTTCACCTATTTCTAATTATGAAGAGAGAGAGAGAGAGAATGAGAGTGAGTGAGTCTGTATGTCATAAACTCGAAACTTACGTTAGAAAACCGTATGATTATATGACCTAAGTGTGGAGTTCAAGAAAGGCAAGTTCCCTACCATCCATCCAGCCCCAGGGGACACTAAGGATCAAGTTCATGGCAGACACGGGTTGTTAGGGTCAAGAAAGGCAAGTTCCTATCCATCCAGCCAGGATGGTACCCTATTCCACCCCCCCCCCCCCCCCCCCCCCCTCTCCCCCTGACCCGCCAATAACCCCAGCCTACCATGGACTTGAAGGCCCCTCCCCTGTTCTTGTGCCTCATATCATCATGTGTTTCAGCTTGACCCTAACAACCCGTGCCTGCCATGAACTTAGATCCTTAGTGTACCCCCTGGCTTGAGGGTATGAGACTTTACTTTCTTGAACTTGATACTTTGGTCAAATTATATGCTTTTCTCACGTGAGTTTCAAGTTTATGACACACACTCTCACTCACTCACTCACTCTCTCTCTCTCTCTCTCTCTCTCTCTCTCTCTCTCTCTCTCTCTCTCTCTCTCTCTCTCTGAGGTACACTGGAAGTAGAAAAGGATTATTATGGATTATTGGGATGGCTTAGTATTGTAATGACCGTGTGTGTTTGTGTGTGTCATAAACTCAAAACTTACGTGAGAAAACCGTGTGATTATATGACCTACTGTAAGTGTGAAGTTCAAGAAAGGCAAGTTCCTATCCGTTCAGGGGGTACACTAAGGATCAAGTTCATGGCAGACACGGGTTGTTAGGGTCAAGCTGAACATGATATAAAGGCACAAGAACAGCTAAAGGGGAAAGGGAGGGGGGGGGGGGGGGGCGGGGTCAAGTTCATAGTAGGCTGGGGGTTATTGGTGGATCAAGGTGGGGGTGGGGGGGGGTGGGGGGGTTCTGGGGCACCGTTGTTATACCTCAAGAAAATGCTATCCTAGATAAACAGTAGATCAACTCAAAAGCTTTCAGAGAACCTTTTGAAATATACCACTATTATCTCGACTCGAAAATCATTTACAAACGAAGTACCTAATATTTAACTGATCAAATACCGGTATCTCTTGTGTATTCTCTTGCTTTGGTCCTTATTGTAAGTTAATATAAGTTAGAGGTAAGCAACAAACGGTTCCTTTTTACATGTTCTGCCAATGGTTGGAACTATCAATAAACCGTTTATTATTATTTGTATTATTATGTACACACACACACACACACACACGACCGATTGTTATTATTATTATTATTATTATTATTATTATTATTATTTTTATTACTATTAATATTTCTAACATGAACTAAAACTCTCTTTATATTCCAGTATGTGAGGAGTGGCAGCACGAGTGTCTGTGTGGCTTCCCTCGCTGTATCGACGTGACCCTGGTCGGCGATGGTCACCTGGATTGTATGGAGGGCTCTGATGAATGTAAGACTTCAATAATATAATATTGTAGTATATCATAACATTTTTCTACCGAAAAATGTACAAATTTATATCAAAGGGGGGTCTTTTGGGTGTATTTAAAAGTTTGATGGAGGTTTAGAGAGCAAACTATACCCCCTCCTTAAACCATTGAGTCGAACCAGTAAATTATGCTGCACAATACCGTCCGATCTGACTATACTCTGTCTCCTTCCATGTGGCAGTATCCATCGACAAGAGCAGCTACATCTGTCCGTCCGAGGTGGCGGAGGAACAGTCTCTACGCCGGAAGAGACGGGATGCCCATGGTGAGGACGCCTAGTGTTTATTTATTAGCCTTTATTATTATTTATCTTTATTTCTCCTTATTATTACTCTTTATTATTACCTTTTATTTCTCTGTATTACTCTTTATTATTATCCTTTATTCCTCTTTATTATTAGACTTTATTCCTCTTTATTATTATCCTTTATTCCTCTTTATTATTATCCTTTATTCCTCTTTATTATTATCCTTTATTCCTCTTTATTATTATCCTTTATTACTCTTTATTACTCTTTATTATTATCCTTTATTCCTCTTTATTATTATCCTTTATTACTCTTTATTATTATCCTTTATTCCTCTTTATTATTAGACTTTATTACTCTTTATTATTAACCTTTATTATTCTTGTTTACCTTTATTATTGGCCTTTATTTCTCTTTATTAGCCTTTATTATCACCTTTATTACTTTATTATCCTTTATTTCTCTTTATTATCCTTAATTATTTCCTTTTTTATCCTTAAATATTTTCCTTTTTTATTACCCTTTATCACTCTAGGCCTATTGTTATTTTTTATTTAACTGTATTATCCTTTATTATTTCTCTATTAACCTTTATTATTACCCTCTATTAACCTTTATTATTCTTTATTATCCTTTATTATTCTTTATTATCCCATATGTTTGCCTTTATTCCCCTTTAGTATTGTTTTCCCTTTAATTAGTATTTATTATGGTATACTATTTTCTTTTCAACAAGTGTTCTTAGTATTTTTGTTCATACATCGTTATTATGATCGTAAAATCCAATTTCCTCATTAAATATTATACATTTCGGCTTTTCTATTCTTTTCATTCCATTATTGTTGTTTTATGGAGGATTTACTCCTTTAATAAGTATGTATAATTATTTAATCCGCTCTTAAATTGCATATCTTAATTATAATTACCTGGTTCTTAAAGGAATATACCATAGATTTTCTGATTAATTTTTCGTTCAAGCTATTTTATGAATAATTTTCTCATTATCTTTCTTAATCTCATTCACTGTAATTACATGTTGTATTCTTTAGTTATTGACTTTTTCCTAATACATAATATACTTATTACTCTTAACAACTTTCTTCATGCTACATATATATTTTGTCATTATGTATCGTATCTTTCTATTCTCTCTCTCTCTCTCTCTCTCTCTCTCTCTCTCTCTCTCTCTCTCTCTCTCTCTCTCTCTCTCTCTCTCTCTCTCTCTCTCTCTCTCTCTCTCCTGTAATTATAGAATTTTGTTTAAATTATATAAAGTATTTATCTCTTTTACGTAATTACTAATTTTCTCAGATACTTTCATATTTGTGTGTTAATGGCAGAATTATGATATTTCCTGTTTAGTATTTTGTTGTTGTTGTTGTTGTTGTTGTTCCCCAAGCTGCCTGGCCGAACAGCCCCAAGGCCCCGAGCAAGGCCAAGGCCATAACTGAGCGCCCCCACAGAACCCTCTCTGCCTACCACAATAAAGCCTGGGTGACCGAAGCCACTCCATGGCGGGGAGCTGAGGAGGGTGCGGAAACGCCCGGGAAACCAAAGTCCCACCCAGGGCCCTGTGCCCCTCAGCAATTATGAAGAGAAAGTTGAGGGGCAAAGGAAAAATGTGACGCTTTGGCTTCCAATCTTGGTAGATTGGGAGGTCAATCCACGGAAAAGACGCCGTCACTTGAGATCTAGGAAATACATAAGTAAAAGGAACAGTCGGAGTAAGCTATGGGTATGGCAGAGATCGCTCAGTTCTCACTCTGATAGACCAGCCCATCACCATAGTATTTTGTTTGTATAAGCGTTTCTTCATTCTACTTTTGTTTAACAATATACTATTTTCTTATTGTATATTCAGGGAATCAATACAGTCCTTTAAACGATCTTCAGTATTCTGTCACAATGTTTTCAAATTTAATGAGCTTTAATTAATGTTAAATTAATTAATTAATGTTTGTTAATGTGTCATCTTGGATTCCCTATATTGCACATTTAATATACTGTCATGCAACATTATTATATATTACTCTTTATGTTTACATTGTACAGTCAGAGTCAAAAGTTTAGCTACACCTTTACAACTCCTACATAGTTTTTTTCGCTGGTTTATAACTGGTCAAGCTTTGGATTAATTTAATTTTATATTATATTATAATATATATATATACTGTATATATACAGTATATATATATATACTGTATATATACAGTATATAATATATATATATATTCTATATATATATATATATATATATATATATATATATATAATATGTATATATATATATACATATGTATACATATGTATACATATGTATACATATATATATGTATACATATATATATATATATATATATATATATATATATATATATATATATATATATATATATATATATATATATATATATATACAGTATATACCGGTATATATATATATATATATATATATATATATATTTTGTTTTGTTTTTGTTTTTTGTTAATAGTATAATAATTGTGAGGGTGTGGCATGCCCTTTGACCTACTGTACTTATGTTATGACTGTGACCCATAGTGACCCATGTGACCCACGACTATACTCTGTGACCAAGACTCAGACACTCCATGTGACTTACCTAACCATCCCTCTAAAAACAGGAAAATAATGTTTTGTTGATTACCCCTTTGAGGATTATGACACGTGTTTGCAGTTTTTATTTTTTCCTTGGGACGGATTTATGCAGCTTAGGATGGATCTGTGGGAGTTAGAAGGGTGAAGACTAGCCCAATCACCCCCTCAAACCTCCCTTCATCCTTCCTAATCTGAATAAAATCGTCTAATAATAGCCATAAAAGTGGTTGATTATTCAGTATCATACAAATTAATTATTATAAAGTAAAACAGCGTGATGAACTGTAAGGAAAAAATCAACATAGCATTCTTTTCCACTACATGTTAGCCATATATGTGACTTCAGTGAGTAGATGTGAGTCTCGTGATATCATTGGTCTATTATTTGATGAATTGATGATTTCATGAGGTCATATCTAATTTCTGATTTCATAGATACTCGTATAGACTCATATCAGTAGTGTCACAACAATTGTCGAATTATTCGTAAGCAATAATCCACATTGTTCATAAATGCTATATTAAAGCTAAAACATTTATACTGATGTACAGTTAATTTTAAAAAAGACATGTTTGGTACATCATTATTAGCCATTACTTGTAAGATTTTTTTTTTTTTTTTTATAAGCTTATTTTCGTTAAAAAGGTTTCCTATTCAAGTTGTTGTTCCTGCTTATTAGTGCTAATTATTTGATGTGAGTGTATATGATTGTCATTATGGTTGTTTGACTTGAATATCTGTCATAGCTACACCTCACTCATCTACACTTACCCATCATTTATCACTCACTGTTTACTCACCCCCACTCACTGGCCACTCGTTTCTGCTACTCCATCATCACTCACTTCATTCTGCTTCTCACCATCCATCTAATTGCTCTCCTGTCATTCACTCTCTCTGTACTCATTTGTTGTGTCACGAATTCACTCTCTCACTTAAGGGGGGAAACCGTTTTTTTTTTTATCTTTCTCTCCTTTTCTCTCTTTCCCTGGCTTGTATCCATTCGGCCCCATTCAGCCAACTGTTTTAAGACGTTTATCCCCATCCAGGTGTCGATATCTTCCTGGCGAGCGATAGCGAGCCAGCATTGTATGGAGAAATCCGGCTTCGCTGGAGAAATTTTTCTATCGAAAAATGTACAAATTTAGCTTGCTGACAAAACAAAACAAAAATATTTGCTGGCTCGCTACCGCTCGCCAGGAAAATATTGACACCTGGATGGGGGTAAACGTCTTAAAACAATAGGCTGAATGGGGCCGAATGGATACAAGCCAAAGAGAGGGAGAGAAAGAGACAAAAAGCGAGGTGGGCTCCCTTAACAAAATTCTTTCGCCCACCTTTGTCCCATTGATTCATTTCACTTACCCACTTACTTATTGAAATATACTGCTTTCCTGGTTACAATCCCTGTACAATCCCTGTTACAATTTCCTACTACAATCCCTGTATCTCGCATTCCACTTGTTCAGTCAATTTATACCACTTAGCTCACATCGCCTCTCTACTCACCTCTTCATTCACACCATCACCCTATTCCACGCTCAACACCCAAACTCCAACACCACTTCTCATCTCTGTCGCACCTAACTTCTTCACAGTCATCTTCTTCACACATCATGACCCCATTGTCACGTCTTTACCGCAACACTATAATTCTACTGTCTCATTGTAGTGCATTACATCTTCACTATCTCACTTTAACACCTCACGACTCTACCATAATCAATCACGACTCCAACTTAACACTGATGCACCTGGACACGACCACAGCAGGCGTGAGGCTGAAGGCGGGTGAGGCTGAAGTGTCACCTAACGGACTTGTCACCTCCACCGTGGGCACCTTCGTCAACGCCGGCACCACCTCCGAGTACGTCACCCTGGTCCACGCCACACGACTTGACGGACACTACACCCAACTAACCACTACATCATCGAGGGTCTTCTTTAGCATCCCGACCCGGCTCTATGGAACCAAACCCGAAGGGCTGGTTTCCACGGAGGTCCAGGTACGGGTGACTGACGCGACCACTACAGTCTACACAACACGATACTTACGTACACATATAGACGGGACTTACGCACAGCTCATCGAGACTGACACAGAAGTACTCACTGGTTCTGCCTTGTTCCCCACAGCCGCACATACCATTCCAGTCCTCGGAACTTTTGTCACGGAGACTGGAAGGCAGCAGGAGGCGCAACTACAAGTCAGTTTGTTGGATGGTCCTCTCAGCCCTAACTCTGCCTCTGGGGAAATAGTGACACTCACAGGCACAGAGGGTAGGTTCATCAAGGAAGGACTTGTCACTCCCACCACCTACAACATCTTCACTGGATCGTATGTCAATAACGACCGCACATACCTCTTCTTCTTCGGTAACTCGGCATTGCCCCAGGGTCCAGGTTTAACTGGGCCTCAGCATGCTACCAAGACTCACACAGAGGTAGTGGTGAGAAAGGGTGGTGACCAGTCCAAGATTATGGTTGACATGGATAAAGATTTGCAGGTTATTGTGCCTTCCAAGACTCACACAGTGGACTCCACCGCAGCTCCCGACCTGCTGATGGGTGAAGGCATGGTGGCTGGGCGTGTAATGGAAGGCGTGTTTATTGAAGGATCTGAGGGATTCGACATGGAAGGGTCCCACAGTGAATCAGGCGAGACAAGCATGCTTACTGTCACCATCAGCCGACCCGAAGCTCACACACGTCTAGTGCAGCCCGATTTTGTCCACCATCCTGAAGAAGTTACTATTCTCAACATGGCTAGCAAGCTTAACCAGGCAAGTGAAGTAGACAATGAGATTGATGGCACACTTTTGAGGGCTCGAAAGGCTCGACTTTCTGATGGTGATATTATTGCTGACCTTCGACCATCTAGGGCTCTTCAAATTGACATACCCACCTACACTGTTGGCAGATTTGAGCCTATTGAAGAAGTTATTGCCTTCAGCAAAAATGGATTAAATACTATGGAAAAGTCTGTTGAGAAGAGTGTTAGTGAAATGCATCAGGAATCTAACCATCGTGAAGGAAAGTCCATTGCTGACATCCGAGCAAAGTTTAATTTGGAGAGAGGAGGCGAGGATTCTGACCTACCCACTGTCACCTATGTTGGCTTTGCAGACTTCACCACCACCATCGCCAACACCGTGGTTGTGTTTACCCCCCGCACGGACACCCCCAGCAAGATAATCAAGCCTCAGCCACCAAGAACCAGAGAACCTCAGCCAACTCAACTGTTTAGTCCATCTCAGCCAAATCAGGTCCCTGTTCTCACTACACTAGCACCCCGCCTTGTTTCCTCCAGGCAGCCAGAAGCAGATGTTGTTACTAGTTCACACACTCATCCCACCCCACTCAGGCCATCCATTCAACCCATCAACAAACATCTTGATATGGAAACTCGCATGGTGTCTCACACAGGTGGCACCTCGGTCAGAACGAGCGATCAGGAGGAGCAGGTACTTGAGATTCAGGACAATGTTTACTCTACTGTATCTACTCAACGATTCAACACAATTGATCTGTACCCCACAGGACTGGTGTCATCTATTGGTGGAACTGTTGTGCGTAATGACATGACAACGCTGCTGACAACCTTCGTGTATGGTACCTACATCCAGGGACAGTATGCTCAGATTGTCCAGAGTACCTCCAGCATATTTTATCTTGTCTCTCGCTCAGCAGGTCCTTCAGTGCAAGCTACACCTGTCATGGAGAACATTGCAACCACAGTCGCTCCCGATGCACCTGAGACGACAACTGAATTTTATGACTTGTATGATTATGATTATGAAGGTTTTACTACAGAAAACCAACTGCCAGTTATTGAGGATATTGAAGACAATGCACTCGGACGTTCTGTGGCATCTAGCCCTGGTCAGCAACTTATTGTGGATACTGACAGCAGTAAGGATAAACCTGAACCAGTGACTCCACAACCCTCTGAGGATCCCAGCCCCTCTGTTTCTACACTAACCTACTACACAACTTACTTTAACGACGGAACCACTTCTGTTGCGACCAGGTATGAAACTTCCACTGCCTTCCCATTCTTTGGCCTACAAGATCCCGCTACTGATCCTACACCCACCGATGAAGAAATCAAGCCAACTGAAGTATCCTCCTCTACCTACCTCACCACGTATACCTACTACACCACCCTCTTTGTTGATGGATCCACCAAAGTATCCAGCAGAACCGAGGTAGTCACAGAAACCGTAAAGCCCAGCACTTCCAGACTAATTCCTTCGTTCATATTCCCCACACCCACTTCAACTCAACAAATCACCACCACCACACCTGCATTCTTCCCCACAGAACCTACTGAAACCACAGAGAGACCAGCAGAAGATGAGGAATTATCTGTCATAGAAGCAATTGAATATGAGCAGTATGACCCAACCACCGAGTCCATCTTCGAGCCAATTACGGAAACTGTATCGGAGAGTATGTCCGAGTCATCAACTGATTCTTCCGCTCAAGACGTGACTGAGAGCCCTGGGTTACCACTAGACTCTTCTCTGAACCCTGATGATGAAGTGAACGCTGTATTCTATCCTCGCACCTATTACACCACCTACACCTACTTCACCACCTACTACCGCGCGGGAACATCCTCCATCGTGAGTAGCATGGAGACCCTTACCAACGTGGTGACTGACCCCAATGACCAAGATCAGCACAAGACTCTCACTCCAGTTGTCCCCACATACCCTGTCACTTACTACACCACCTATACCTACTGGACTACATTCTTCAAGGAGAATTCAACCACTTCCACCAGCTCTGAAAAGACCCTCTCAAACATTGTCACACCAACAGCTAAGGCAGTCCTACCACCTGTGACCTTAGAATCTCTGATTCCAGTTATCGAAGCATCACCCACCACATCTGTTACATCCGTACCTGCCATCATTTCCTCAACTGTCTCATCCACACCTGCAGTTACTACCTTCTACACAACTTACACCTACTATACCTCTACCTATATTGGGGATCAAACAAATGTCAACAGCCGACTACAGACAATTACCAATGTTATGTCTAAACCTGTATCAGCTACAAGTGAGGCAACCATTACACCAGAACTCTCAGCAACAACTGTGGATAGTATATTTGGATTCCCTGCTGTTACTGCAGATCTTGAAGTAGATGAACCAATTGAAGCTCCTAAAACCAAGTCCACTGGATTACTGTCTACCATACGGGGAAGTAATGTGGTAGATGGTACAACCACTATATTCTCAACCAATATAATTGGTACAATAGTTGACGGATTATATGCTAAAATCCAATCCACTACCAACATTGTGATTCCTCCAGCATCAGATACCAAAGCGGAAGGTTCACCAACTCTTCCCTTCTTCTTCCTTCCCACCACTACTGAAAAATCAACCTCAACTATTCCCTTCTTCTTCCTTCCCACCACTACTGAAAAATCAACCTCAACTCTTCCCTTCTTCTTCCTTCCCACCACTACTGAAAAATCAACCTCAACTCTTCCCTTCTTCTTCCTTCCCAGCACCACTGAAGAAGCTTCCCCAGCCACTCTTCAGCCAACCTTCCCCGAGTTCATACACAGAGAGATCGACGATGCTCCCAGCAAAGCTCCAGTTCTTTTCTCTGCAACTCCAACATTAGACTCTTCATTGTCAGAACTAGCTACTGGAACCACACCTGTTGACACTGCGACTGAGGCTCTTCCTGGAGATGACACCACAGAACAACCTGAGGAAGCCAATAAGCCTGCTGGTGCTTCCAAACCTAAGAAGTCTACCAGTCGCAACCAGTTCCCAGTACGTCCACCTGGCCAACGTCGACGTCCTGACATCTTCCCCTTCCATAGGCGCACATCCCACCGATCTGTGCCATCCACTATCACCAGAGATGGTGTGACGCCCACTGTTACTGCTACCCCAGCTAGTACTTTAGAAAACACTGAGGCCACTTCTGCCAACCGACCATTCCGCTTTGCATTTTTAGACTCATCAACAGGCCAGTCTTCTGTAACTCCCTCGTCTGTTCGGTTCCGGTTCCAGTCTTCAAAGCCTAGTTTCCCTGTTGGTTCATCACGCCCAGGTGTTCTTGGTTCATCAAGCATTAGAAAGAGTTCATCTGAAGCTGGATTTAGATTTGGATCTAGTAGTCAAGGTTTCAGATTTAGTGGATCCAGATCATCAGTTTTCCCAGGAGCAAGTAAGAGTATATCTCCTAGTTCAGTCTTCCCAACAATTGCAACCACTGCTGCTCCTATTTCGAACTTGGAACCTCTGGTCGAGGAAGAAGAAATTGAATTTGATGGTTCATCTGTTTCAAATAACCCAGAGCAGAGTTTCAGACCATTTAGCTTCAGACAAAGACCACCTTCAAGTGCTCCGGCAGGAACAAGATCAACAATTCCTGGAACAAGATCATCTGTTCCATTTGCTCTTCTCACTCGTGAACGCCGGCCATCCACACCTCCTAGAAGACCAAATAATCCAAGTCGTTTTACTCCAGAGCCTAAGAAAACTTCAAGACCTTCTCAACCAGCAGTTACCAAAGAATCAAACAGACCTCAGTCTCCAACACAAGCTCCAAGAAGTGCTGGTTTCCGCATTAACCGACTAACTTTGGAAGAGAGGAGGCGCAACCGTTTTCGGCAGAGTAGACCAGATTTGACCAAAGTTTTCTCCCTTAGGAATCCATTGAAGTCTGATCTAGACAATGAAGCTTCAGAAGTTGAACCAGTGTATGTAGAACCCAATGGTGAACCTGTATTGGTTGAAGCAAATGGCAGATTCCTCACACAGGATGAGCTATCCCAGATTTTGGCTGACCAAGTTGGAGAACCATTAGTGAGAAATAAACGCCAGGTAAGGGAATTTGGAATGCGTTCAGCAAGAACTGCCAGTAGGAGTCGCTCTCGAGACACTCTTCCTCTCCCTCCACCTTCATCAAAAAGATTTGCTGGCACCAGAGGAAGGGGAAGAGCTCCAGCTCCTTCTCCATCACCACCTGTAAATGAGAGAGGGGATCAGTTTACTCTAACAAATTCTAATGCAAGGGGGCGTGAGGTTAGAGCTCCGACACGTCCAGCCACTGCACGTCAGGCAACTCCGCGACAACCTGTAGCACGTCAGGCACAAGCAGCCCGTCAGCCTGCAGCCCGTCAGCCTGCATCCCGTCAGCCTGCAGCCCGTCAGCCTGCAACCCGTCAGCCTGCAACCCGTCAGCCTGCAACCCGTCAGCCTGCAACCCGTCAGCCTGCAACCCGTCAGCCTGCAACCCGTCAGCCTGCAACCCGTCAGCCTGCAACCCGTCAGCCTGCAGCTCGCCAGGCAGCAACCCGCCAGGCAGCAACCCGCCAGGCTAGACCTTCAACTAGTCGCACATCTCTTCCAACTAGACCTCGTGCCCCTTCTAGGACTAGAGACAGTGTTCCTCTTGGCAATATTCAGGGTCGTGGGTTTAGGAGGCCATCTACAGACAACAGTTTCCGCACTTCAAGTAAATTTACACCAACAAGAGCCCCAACTAGCCCAATCAGGAGACCACCAGCAAATAGAAATACTAATAATCGCAACCGTCGTCCCGCTACTCCAAGTAAAGATTCAAATACCGGTACAAATCCTATTAAAGAATTCCGTAACAGGCCTTCACCTCCCATCACCACAGAGGCACCAGCAATCTTCCCAAGTGATGATGGAGGGTTCCTCATTCAAGATGAGCTGACCGTTACACGTGAAGTACCAGTGAAGGCGACCATTCCTCTGGTTGAGAATGGAGTAACTATTCAAAAAGAGGTAATTACTGCTTCACTTCAAACGGAAGTTATTCAGCCGGATCAAATTACCCAGACAGCTATCGATGGAGTTGTGAGGCTTCTATTAAGTACTGTTGATGGTGGAAGTGATATAACTCATTATGTGATTGACCCTATTGAAACCACTACAGTCACATATACCCCAACCTTTGATGGTCCTCGTCGCACATCAGCTCCTGTTATCCTCCCAACTACAGCTTACCATGTTATAGCCATTACTAAAGCTAAAGGAGGTGGAGATATACAACAGCTATTACAACTACTCCTTGGACAACAACAACAACCACAGAACCCACTTTTAGCAGCACTAGGCTTAGGTCAACAGCAAACTCCCAGGGAAATTGTTCATACTCGGTCCTATGTCACAACAGTCACAAATATATTCTCCACTGCTATTCCTATAATCTTCCGTGGTAAGACAGTTCATACAACTATTATTAATTCTGAAGTGGAAGTGGTAACAGCGACTGAGCTCAGCACTGAAACTGTCTTTGGACATGCTTCTGCACTTCCATTTGGCCAACCTAATCCTCTCAACCAGCTCCTACCATTGCTCCTTCAGGGTCAGCTGCAGCAACAATCTCCTCAAGCCAGACCAACCCGCGAACCATCCGTTCAGGCATCCAAAATTGATCCACAGTTGTTAGACCAACTCCTAAATGCTCAGAAGAAAAATGGAAAACAAACAGAGACCAACCACCGACTGAGAGTGAGACCAGAGCCAACACCCGCACCTGTAGAGACTTCTATTGTTACCATGTATGTTTCGGGAAGGCGACCAGGCGAGTTCTCAACCATCCTCTCCACAGTTACCCTCACCGGCGATGCAACACGGAGGAAACGTGGCTCTCACAAAACTAAGGCAGTAGAAGCAACAGTATTACCTCACTTTATTGAAACTGATAAAGGTCTCTTTGAGTTGCCCGACTCCTATAACGAGGATGACATGGATTGGTTTATTATGTCAGCCATGAATGAAATAGACACAAATGGTATCAGCAAAGTAACACCTAGTTTACACTCTGTACTAGGGGATTTAACCGAGTATTACTACCAGACTGAGGGAATACGCCAGAATGGCACTCACTCTTTCAACATTGAGCCTTTTTTATGGGAAGGCCCCGCTGAGTTAGCCCCACTCAAGCGGAATGTACGGAGTGCACAAAGGGGCATTAATAGGGTACCAGAGGGTCGAAAGATCCAAGACGGAACCCAACGACAGATTGTTGAGGACACTGATAGCAAGCGGCCTGTCTTAGGTCAGTTTAACGTTCCGGGGCGTCGCTTCCAGAGCCGTCTGATCTCTGAACAGGTACTCCAGCTTCAGGCTCCTACAACTTATTATACAACTTTCACTTACTACACTACACTCGTGAATGAGGGTGGTCGTGAATTTGTACAAAGTTCAGAAGAGACTATCACCCAACTAGCTACTCATGGGAATGTTCGTTTTGACGACTTCACCAAAACAGCCCAAGATCCTCTTGATTCTGAGTTTGTACAAGACGTATTTAGACTGGAGGATGCTATTATTCCTGGGAAACCAAGACCAGTTCCTGATCCAATATTTACTGAGCCACCGCCACCATTTGGGCCTATTATCCGACACCAACTGCCTGACCCAGCTTTTGAATTAGAGCCAGAAATTCCTTCTCCACCTCCCAGAGATGCGGGCCGCAGAGTACCAAACAGAGGCCGTGGTCAAGCATCCCAGATTGTAGATCTACGTAATCAAAGAGATGAACAAGAAGGTCGTCAAAAGCCGCGCCGTGTAGTGCTGACACGCAAGAGACCAATAGGCCAACCGGTATCTAATGAGCGCACTGTGGTGACCCGCCGCCGTCCAGTGAACCAGATTGATAGTGATCCAGTTGCTCAAGAACCAATTCCAGCCACCTCCACCTTGCTAGGCCCACTTCCTGTCATTCATTCCTTCCTGGGAGAAGAGAACCATGTTTTTGGAGATTTTAAGAAACTAGACAGTCTACCAGCAGTGGATTCGAGCAAAGCTACTCATGAAATTATGGAATTTGAAGAGCAGGACCAAGAAGAAGAAGTGGCAGGCAGTCCTGGCACACGCCGTCGTGTGCGTATCACTGTTACCAACCGGCGACCTGTCCAGCTGACTGACACAGTGGAAGCTGACAAGACAATGACACTACCAGGTGGAAGGCGCCGTGTGGTAGTCACTCGTAGGTTACCACAACCCACTGTGGTAGCCAGTCCCCTTAGACCTCTTGTGGCTACAGTTAGCACTTACTATACTGTCTACTCTTACATTTACACAATGTATGAGAGCACTGTCCCATTCTCAGTGTCAACGAGAGAGGTGACAGTCTCAAATGAAATTGAACCCACTGCCGTCTCTGTTTTGCCCACATTCCAAACAGGAATGGCAGCAAGTGGTCTGTACACATTAGAAACTGGTGCAAGCATTGCTACTCTTGGTGAACGGATATTCAATTCAATTACTACACAGGTATTCCTTGCTTCAGCTACCCTAGTTAATCTTACACCAGAAGCCATCAAAGAAAATGCTAGAACACAACAGAGCCAAGAAACAACTAAGCCTCAAACAGCTAAACCAGCCATCCTTCAGTCCTCTCTGGCAGAAGATGAGAGTGTTGTCCCTACTGAAACACCCTTCCTCACCACCAGTAGCTTCAGAGCTACCAAAGCAAGAGATCAAACAGCTGCAAGTAGAGTCAGACAGAGAGGTTCAGTTGTTTCAGTTGAGGATGAGGTCAGTGTAACTTCCCCAGAGAATCTTACACCTTCAAGGGCTGGGGTTAGAACTCGTGGTCGTGGAACTGTGAGATTTAAGGATCCAAACAATAGAGTGAGAGTTACAGTCACCAGGCGAAGACCCGTTACACCAGCATCTCGGGACTCCACTGATGAATTTACACTAGATTCTATTGATAGTGATCTCCCAACCCGAACCCTTGAGCGTGGTCATGGACAAGGAACACCAAGTGGAGCCATCTCAGTTCCCGAGGATACAATTGATCTCCCAACCCGAACTCTTGATCGTGTTCGTGGACAAGGTACACCGAGTGATGCCACGTCAGTTCCTGAGGATACAGTTACAGAGGTTCCTCATCAACGTGAAAGGCCAAACTCTGACTCCCGCTTCCCTCGACCCTCATCACGCGAACACCAATCCAGACCATCCACCACAGAAGAAAGTGTCCCATCATTCTCACTACCTGTTGATGGCAAATTACCAGAAGAAGAGCTGATATTGACAGAGGAAGTTACTGATGAATCTGTGTTTAAAGTAACTACACCTACTCCAACTCCCACTCAGCCAACAAAACCTCCCAGATCCTCAATCAGAAGAGATGATATTCCAATAATTCGTCGGCCAGGATTTGAACGACCATCACGACCGATAGTGCCTCAGCAAGATTTAGATGAGTCTACACCTGCTCCAGAGTCCCGGCTTAGATATACACCAAAACCTAAAGATCAACCACTTGAAACCCAACCTTTGGAACCAGTTACAGAGCCTGGTGTGGTTGGCAATGAATATGCTTACAATGAATATTATGATGAGTATTATTATTATGATGAAGAGTCCCCTGTGTCTCCTGTGCCATCTGGTGTAAATAAGGGACCCAGTGTTGCTGCAAGTGATCTGTTGCAGCCATTGGATGAATCTGAAGTTGAAAAGCCTACACCCACTTTAAGACACAAGTTCGTGAGACCGACCCACTTTGAAATCACCACCAGTTCCTTTGATATCATTGAGGCTTTGAAACGCAGCCGAACATACTCTCAGTTCGTCGCGCCCACTCGAGCAGGCGACTCCACCACCCGAACCCACACGCAAGCCGCTAAGACCGAATCTCCTGTCGAAGAAATCCTTCCTTCCAATGTGGTCTATAGCACCTATGCCACCACCACCCTCTTGCCAATCTTGGGTGGAAAGCAGTCCATTACCCTCACTATCCTCACCTCCACCCTCACCACATTGGCGGAAGATCAGCTTCACCTCATTACCGATTCCCCCGAGCTCTTCGACCCCTCACTGGCCACCGCAGCACCTTCCCTCTCTGCTCCCTTGCTGTCTCTGTCTCCTTCCTCTCCCACGGTGGCTGACTCACATGCAGCCTCGGGAACGCTGCCTGAGGGAGTAGAAGTGTCACCCACCGCTCAGCAGGAGGCTTCACATGGTAAGTCACTTGCACGCTGCCTCTGCATGAATGCTTACTATCACTAATCACCTCTACCTCACACTCACAATTGTTGCTAGTGTTCCAATACTCTTTAAGGGGGAGGTAGTCGCTTTTCTTAGACTTCTTCTCCCTCGTGTTTAACCCCATTAGTTTTAAGATTTGACCATAAGTTTGGCGTTTTTTACACCTTTTGTCCCATATCGTTGTCAATTTTAAGACCTTTTGTGCCAGTTAGGTGTCGATTTTTTCCTGGCGAGCGATAGCGAGCCTGTAATTTTAAGAGGAACCGGCCTTTGGCCGAGACCTTTTTCTACCGAAAAATGTACAAATTTATCTTGAAAGGGGGTCTTGGGGATGTGTTTTTTAAGCTTGATGGAGGTCTAGCGAGAAAAGTATATAATATGAATAGATTAATTAATAGACCAACAAATCAGCCACTAACCCCTTAATGAAAGTGCACAGTCACATATGTGCAAAGTCGTTTACCTACCATTTTTATTCTCTCCATTAATCTTTATTTTGAATCCTCCTGGTAGATAAACAGGGTCCTTTTGTAGTGCAGAATTATGTTACTCAGGACTGATATTTATTCCTGGGTAGTGGCGGTGTCACACGAGCGTATTTTCCGTCAATTCTTACGAGCAATTGTTGTCTGGCAGTTTCAATATATAAGTTCCATGTGAAATGAACTTTCTAATATGATCTACCTTCTATCTAGTTTCCAATGCCAATGCGAAAGAGCCTCAAAAGTGTACGAGAAAATGTGCTCGTGTGACACCGGCTTAACCCATACAGTACCAGGGACGTCCTTTTCATCCTATTCTGGCAACTATTAGGCGATTTTATTCAGCTTGGCAAGGATCTCTGGCAATAATAAGGCTTCATACTATCTCAACCAACCATTTTAATTACCACATATCCTTCCTAAGCTGCATAATATCTTTCAAATGTAGCTAGCATAAAATATAACACACGTCGCTGGTACTCAAAGGGTTAACTGACTTTTGCGCCACCCGGTATTTTCATAATTCATACCGTGCTCGTGAAGGTGACTTTGGGAACCGATTATTCCTTGTGTGAGGAAAACTTTAAGGGAGCCCAACTCGTTTTTTTTTCTCTCTCTCCCTCTCTCTCTGGGTTGTATCCATTCGGCCCCATTCAGCCTACTGTTTTATGACGTTTACCCTCATCCAGGTGTCGATTTTTTCGTGGCGAGCGGTAGCGAGGCAGCATATTTTTCTAAATGCTTTTGACAGCAGGCTAACTTTATACATTTTTCGATAGAAAAATGTCTCCGGCAAAGGCCGATTTCTCCATACAATGCTGGCTCGCTATCGTTCGCCAAGAATAAATCAACAGTTCGACACCTGGATGGGGATAAACGTCTTAAAACAGTAGGCTGAATGGGGCCAAATGGATACAATGGATACATGGAGAGAAAATGAGAGAAAAAAGCAGGTCATCCCCCTTAAGTAGAATGAGGCTATGAGAAACCTCCCTTCATCAGTCTAAAACTTACATAATTACCTTTCCATTGCCTTCTAGATATTCGAATATTGTTAATCCCATTTATCTATAGTTCATTATATTTTAATTTAGGATTTTCCTTACATATTGAGATTAAAAGGATTGTATGTAATATATTTGTTATCGTTGAGGTTCTTCGTCTTCTCTGTCCTCTGTACTAACCTTATTGCTTCCATTAACTATTGAATTGAGTTTGTCATGAATTTGATACTAACATATTTACCCATTTGATACTAACATATTTACCCATTTGATACTAACATATTTACCCATTTTAGGTATGTAGAGCATTATTATTATTATTATTATTATTATTATTATTATTATTATTATTATTATTTTTTAGTTTTGTATATAGCTAATATATATTATATATATATATATATATATATATATATATATATACTGTATATACTGTATATATATATATATATTTTTTTTTTTTTTTTTTTTTTTTTAATAACCCCCTTTGTTACACTGTAATTTTGTGTTGCACTGGTGCTTCATTTATATTGTTTTGTAGATGTTTAGGTGACAATCACCACGGTCGATCTGGAGATCCGCCGCTAATGAGCTTATATGATAACTTTTGTATGTTTAACTTTCAGTACTAATATTGACTCCTCAATCATTGTATTTTAAATTATACTGTAATATATACGGTAATACTTATACTACTAACATAACATGCAGATAGAGGCACTTTCATTCAATAGACGACTCTTTAAGATTTATTTTTATTTTTTTATTATTGATATCAACTAACAGTACTATACCCTATTCGAAGTAAGTAGGCCAAAACTCTTGAATATTAACCTCGATAATTCATAAACGACTAGAGTAATCGAGCTAATATTTCTAGCATTTGGGAAGAGTCAGCCAGGGAATAGGTGTGGACATTTACAGCCCATTTGCTCTAGCCCTTTTTGAGTTACAGAGGTTAGGGTTCACGATGTCTGGCCTACCTATTTGGATCAAGGTATATGTTGTTTGCCAAGTAACAATTAACCATTTCAGTAACAATTAACCATTTCAGTAACAATTAACCATATCAGTAACAATTAACCATATCAGTAACAATTAACCATATCAGTAACAATTAACCATATCAGTAAGGATAACATGTTTTTTTATTCTATTATGGCTTGCATTCTACGATTATATTAAGATTAGGAAGGATTTGTGTTGGTTAAGGGGGGATGTGCCTGTTTTCTGGACCACTTTCTCCCTTGTGTTTAGCGCCATTAGTTTTGAGGTTTTAAGATGTTTTCCCAATTAGTTAGTCAATTTTAAGACCTTTCGCCCCATTTCTTCGTCAATATTTAGACCTTTCGTGCTATTAGGTGTCGATTTTTTTCCCTGGCGAACGATAGTGAGCTTGTAATGTTGGAAGAACCCGGCCGAATTTTTCTACCGAAAAATGTACAAATTAATCTAGAAGGGGGATCAAATGGATGTTGTTGTTTTTTTAATTTGATGGAGGTCTAGGGAGGAAACTAGAAAAAATAATGAATACTTGCAAAAATCGCCCAAAACGTGAACCATCTCCCCTTAAAGGATTACTCAAGATAGTTTGTAGCCTTTTGATTAATAGAAGTAGGCCTAATCCTTTTCAGTATATATATATTATGGTTATCATTAGTCGATTATGTTTAGCATAGGAAGAGACTGTGGTGGTTAAAGAACTTGATAGAAGCATAATAAATGAACCCCTTAAGGATCATGATGCGCTTTGACATTATGTTCTAGCTATCATTAGACGAATTTATACAGCTTAGAAAGGATCTGAGGGAATTGAAAAGGTAAGTACTATCGCAATTAACCCTCTTGACATCCAGATACCCTTCCTAATCTTAACAAAATCGTCTATTGACAGGCTGAATAAACTGTCAAAACGCGTCAAAATCCTCAAGGGGGTAATAGCCAAGGTGTATACTTTGATGTCGGGAATGAATAGTTAGCCCTAATATTAATTCTATAAAGAGTAGTACGAAAGAAAACTGCTGAGGTAATGGGTAACTAAATTACCTTTCTATTGTTTTCTGTTGTGTTGTCCCTATTCTGACTCTGTCTTGAATCCCCCCCCCCCCAAAAAAAAAAGGAAAAGTGGGGATTGGGCCTGAGTATATAGATGGATAGATAGATAGATCATTTCACATCCATGCAATGAAAACATAATATGTAGGCCCTATACGTAGCATAGAATGAATAAATAGATAGATCGAATTGCTTAGTTGCCAGAATATGATAAAACAAAACATATATATCACCGGTAATAAATAGGGTAAGGTCATAACAATTATTATTATTATTATTATTAAACTAATCAATTTCTCTCTTCTTCTCTGTTTCCACCCTTCTGTTTTAGTTCTCGGTCTCCTGCCCACCTCCCTGTTTGCATCTCAAGGTAAGGACGTCACAATGATTACAATACGGTTTATTAACGGGGAGTTTGGTTTGATTTGCTGGACCCCTTTCTTCCTCATGTTTGGCCCCATTACTTTGGACATTTTAAGACGAGTGCCCCATTAGCGATTTTAGGACCTTTTGCTCCATGTTTTCTCAATTTTAAAACGTTTTGTGCCATTTAGGTTAGATGTTTTCCTGGCGAACGAAGGCCGATTCTTCCTAAATTATAGGCTCGCTAACACGCGCCAGGAAAAAATCGACACCTAAATAGCACGAAAGGTATTAATATTGAAAGAAATGGGCAAAAGTCTTAACATTTGAAAACTAATTGGGCTTAACATGAAAGAGAAGGGGTTGATAAAAAAACAATACTTCCCCTAAAGTCATATAAATCATTGATGTGTTTTGTGTGTGTTTGATATGAGTCTGTATTCAGGACATAATTAAGGCAAGTGTGCATCTGCGACTTAGGTTTGGCATTCATGCTGTATATGAGGCAAGGATATTTATTAATACGCCCTAAAAAGATATTTATATATATCTTTAATTGTTGGTTCACAGTTAAAAAGAAAGCTAATGTTGAAGTTGTGGAAGTACATTGCAGTATATTTGGATGTAGGTGAATACTCTTCAACAGTAGCGTATTAGTCAAGCAACAAATCAGCTTTATTTTGTAATTGGCTATAAAGCTTAAATATAAAGTATGTTCAGTATATCTAGTAATGTATATTAATGCATAGGTATGAATATAGATCACTGTAGATACTAGATGGAATATATTTTATTGATTCATACCTTTTTGCTCTATTCAGTAAGAATATTATTTTTATTATTAGCAATAATAGTTGTAGTAATAGCATTTAAGTATATTTTAGTTGTTCACGTCTGGCAAAAAATAGATGTATTATATATATATATATACAGTATATATATATATATTTAGATATATATATATATATATATATATATATATATATATATATATATATATATATATATATATATATTTTTTTTTTTTTTTTTTTTTTTTTTTTTTTTATTATTATTATTTTTTTTTTTAATGTAGTGCATCTTGGCAGTGATACAAGCATCATATTATTATTGTGTTAGACGTGCATTGTGTTCACGTACAGTATTATGTTGTGGGCATGTGAGAGGTGGCCACTAACACTAGTAACAGATATAGATGGTATGTATGTTGTTATAGCACTCATAGCACTTGGGGCCTTGTATGGGCGAGTGGACCGCGACTGTACATTATTAGTGTTATTGTTATTTTTATTATTATTATTATTATTATTATTATTATTATTGTTATTATTATTATTATTATTATTGTTATTATTATTATTATTATTATTATTATTACCTCTGTTCTCGATATTTTTTTATTTTTTTTATTGACCCCCTGAGGATATGACGCGTTTAGCAAGTTATTGTGGCCATCATTAGACGATTTTACGCTGCTTAGGAAGGATCTGTGGGAATGAAAGGGGTAAACACCATCTTAATCAACCCATATACCCTTCCTAATATAAATAAAATCGTCTAATAATAGCCAGAAAACGGTGAAGAAGTGCGTCATCGATCCTCGGAGGGTTATTAGGCCTTCAGCTGTGGCTTAAGGCCTTAGCAGTATCCACCAGAGAACTATGTTTAGCTCTACGGTCCTTCCTGTACAATGGTCCGACTGACGAGTGCTGATAGGTATGGTATGTAGGACTCACTTGTTCAGGGAGGAGGTGATTTATTCAGTATCCCTTGTTTAGAAAATGCCGAACGGGTTTGTGCTTGCTTCATAAATATAAACACAAGTTTTTAAAACCACAATGTTATGGTGGTCATGAAATTCTATGTCATAGTGAACCTCGTGAAAAGTGAATACTAGGATCAAACCAAATCTGTTATCATCAAGACATCTACTACTTAGGAAATCTTGAATTAATTGCTTTGGACTAGGATCAAACCAAGTCTTTTATCTTTACTTCAAGAAATCTACTACTGAGGGTATCTTGAATTAATGATTTTGGTCTAGGATCAAACCAAGTCTTTTGCCTTTACTTCAAGACATCTATTACTGAGGATATCTTGAATTAATGGCTTTGGAACACCTTGTATTCAGTTTCCATGTGGATCCCTATACAATTCTTGAATTATGATTAATATTTGTGTTGCATTTGGTGTTTCATGTAATAAACGAATGATCAAAATTATCTCTGAATAATGAGTCCGTCGTAGATGTGTAGGATTTAACATTACTAAGTGAATGCCGAGCCGCATCGAGTGGGATTTGAGAAAATGCTGTATCACTTGTTTCCCTGGCTTATCTCACCACATCCCTTTGCTTATAATATCTCTGTCATGTTGATATTTTGTGTTGAGCCTGTATTTCTTTACTTCCGTGCTTCTTAACATACTGGAGACCTCCCCCTTAACTTGAAAAGGCTTTCTCTATCCCACTTGAAGAGTATAACTTGCAGAGTCTTGTTCAGTATTGCATTGAAACGAAGAGTATATTCATGCTTCTATTTCTTAGTCAGTATATTGCACTACATTATTACGAATGACAAGATACTATTAGGGCCCATCGAAGTCTTCACAAATCCTTAGAATACAAGTAACCCAAAACCCTACCTGTCATGATTCAGCGCTCTATAGTTTCTTAAGCAGTCACTGTGCATGACCCTGCAAGAATAGAAAGTATCATGCACCCCAAAGCGTTAAGGATGATCGTAAATGTATGTTTGTTACTTAACTAACCACAGATGACCCTGTGAATCATTATTTCGTAACTGAATTGTAAGTATTTTATGCCTAGCTTTGGAGTGCGTGATACTGGCCTTGGGATCACTGAAAACAAAATCCTAGTCAAGCTTGTATGAAATGGTATTCCAGCTTTTTAATATTCTAACATTTGAAATCAGTCGAGTATTTAGTAAAATTTACTAAGTAAAGGAAGAGTTATGACAATTTGTACTATTTCATCATTGCAAACACCCACTGTCGAATCCAGGTCTTTGAAAGCTTGTCAGAGCGCTAGTCTGGAAATCATGTCTAGCCAAACTAACCACGCGAAATACTATGAGCTATTGCCTTGAAGTTGGATTGGAGTTCCCTCTCCTTCCCATGGCTTGGAGAAGTAAGCCCCTTTTTAATATTTAATAGTAAGACCACTACTGCTTCTCCCAATTTGTCCACTTCTCACGGCATAGATTTCAAATGGAGCATAAGTTTTATTTGAAAACAAAACATTCTTTTTAAATATATATAATAGTTCATCTCCAAAATTACTCAATTCCCCTCCTTAGATATCCAACGGATCATTATATACAAAGCTTGACTAGCCTCTTGTTTTATGGAGAACGGGTGCTCGGTGGAATGCAATGCAAGTCGTCTTTGGTTGTATACAGGGTCAGGTCAGGGTTCGGGTCGGGCGGTGGAGGGTGGCTCGCCGGGGTCAAACCAGGTCCCGTTGCTCGAGTCAGGTCAACAACTTGAATCAGGTCAGGAGCTTGGTGCGCGCTTCAACATCGGCGCCCGGCACAACCTGGCCACCAAGGTCATGAGTAATGGTGTCGAGGTCATTGTGGCAGGTGAGTCATTAGTTCAGGTCAGGTCAGGTCAGGTTAGGCCTGATCGTGCCTTTGTACAATGGTTTGTGGTGGCTTTTAAGATGCTGAGGTCTTAAATACTGGATTTTACGTGAAGAATTTACTTCAACAACCATTATACTTTCTGATAGTTAAATCATACAAAAAATACCAATAAATCAATAATTCAAATATCCAGTATATTGCAGATAATGTAAGCCTTGCCATTGTTATCAGAATTTCTGTCAGCATAATACAAGTTTTCTTATCATATTTGTTAGATGAAGATATTGCTTTTAGGATTATATCCAAAGAACGTTAACTTCAAATTTGCATTGATTTATGCAGTAATGGTCATTAATGTTTGGTTACAAATAGTTGCTACTATATGACCTATATTAACCCCTTGAGGATATGACGCGTTTTAGCAGTTTATTTTGGCTATCGTTAGATGATTTGATACAGCTTAAGAAAAAGTTGTGGGAATTAAAAGGGTAAAGACTATCACAATCAATCCTCTGACTTCCATATACCTTTCCTGATCTGAATAACATCGTCCAATTCTAGCCAGAAAACCAAAAAGAAGTGTCATCGATCCTTAGAGGGTTAAGATTCCAAGTACAGTACTCTTAAGAGCTACCATGACAAAGGTTTGAGTACATTCAAGAACCATAGTTTTGTAACCCCACCTCTATTGTGAAGCTGTGTGTGACAAATAATATAGCCTATAGTCTGTTTCTTTTCAACTGACGGAAATGTTTAAAGTTCCCATCAAGAATTATCAGTTATTTTTAAGATTTTGTCGTGAAATAGGGTGCTAATTATATAAACGTGGTCTATAAGATGCCGAGACATTGTAGTTTCATATTTTTCTATTAAGTATCGAGAAATTAGCTGCCAAGGGATTCAATTTATCGTCCGCTGAGAAGAAACAGAGTATAGGTCTTTTCTCCTGGCCTTACCATTCAGGGGTATTAAGAAACTATTGGACTTGGTTGTACCAAATAACAATAAGAGGTGTGATTTATGATTAAGTAGCTCTGACTTCCTCGCAAAAAACACACAATCCGATTCGACTTTATTCAACCATTTTTAGCATCTTGTATTATTTCAATTTGTCTCATATGAATTTGACATGTTTTACACGATAAAGTGTTGTTATTGTTAGAATCATATGAGAAGCGTCGAATATATCTGTAAGTTTGTTTACAAATTATCGAAAATGTCGAATTTGATGCAAAGAATAGATGTACTATAATACTACTTCTTTCCTCTGCACTATGTTATAACCTGACGCACTCACCCACCTCTCCCTGAATGTCTCCACTCACCACGCACTCTAACGCACCATCCTTCCTGCACTCTGTTTAACGTGTGATGATCCTTAACTTGCTAATCACTGGTGTTGTAACTTGTACATAATCACTCACCCATTGAAACTTTGCACCTGCCACCTGGAATGTGCAAGTCATGTTTGTTGGTAGTTATAAGTAGGGAGCATAATATACCTTGTGTATTCTAGATTCACATACAGTAGATTCAATAGATGCAGTTGTATTGATTATTGCAGTAGTGGTACTTATATTTAGCAGTACAGTGTTATAGATTTAGCAAAGCACTTATCTACTGTAGTTTATTAAGTACTGTATTGTTGTAGTGACAATAATGCACAATAACACGAATTACTCACCAGAGTACTTATGTAGTATTTTACCCTTTAAAGTAGTGGTAATGATCCCACATGATTATAGATTGTTCACGTAATGGATTAAGAATTACAACAGAGCCCTGTATATTGTACACTATGTAACCTTGGAGCTATTTTTTTACACATGCAAAATACCCCAAATCCTCAAAATAATTCCACCCATCTTTGTTTTTGAATAAAAGCTTCCTATCTATCAACACGCTCCAATGTTTTATATATATATATATAGGCTTTGCTAAAGCCATTTTTATTATAAGGGAGTGGCTTGTGATGTGGTTATTAATATTCTGAGATTACAAACTTTAAAGTCTTGAGTTCGATTTCTTAGCCAAACCCTTTCTTAGGAGGGAATACCAAAGTTATTATCCATATAATTGAAAAATAAAGTTTTCACTGAGACAATGGTAAGTAAATAAACTAAGCACAGAACAGGGACCCAAGTATATTCAACGTTTCTCTGTCTATTTCTTATTCGGGAATTGCTGAAGAAGCCTACATGACAAAACGTTGAATGTGTTTGAGTCTCTGCTCTGCACTTTGTATCAACTCACAATTTACCCTTTGGATATAAAGGGTAGGTCCGTATGGGTGCTTACCTATTGTAGCATATGAAACAGACTGGATAGTAGGGATCTATGTTAAAATCTACAGTTAGGATGTAGTATTCAGGCATATCGCCCGTCTTGTTTACACTACTCGCACACTCGCAGTCACGTTCCCGTCTATTTTGACTGCCGTGGGATACAATGATAGGTTGTGGGGGTCTTTGCCCCTCCTCACACCCCATGACTTATTGTCATCATCATATATATTGCCATCATGTTATTTGCCCCCTGCAAATAACAGAGGGAAAAAAAGCAATAAAAATAGACGGGAATGTAACCTCGAGCGCACGACCTATGTAAACATGATCGTACGCCTGGATACTACATCCTTCCCAAAACTACACGTTAATCACCAGACTTTGATGCAGAGTAATAGCCAAGTAATTATAGCCTCAATCGATTTAATTGTTGGGAAGATACTTGAACCTCAGGTGAAGATTTTTTTGTTATATTTGTACCAACAGTATGTCCTTGGTGTTGTTAATTTAAGCTAACCCTGACCCTCATTATTACACCTGCTACCCCCAGACGACAAGACCGCCCTGCCACTACCCCAGGAGCAAATCATCTCCAACAACTTCGACAAATTCCGACGGCCGATCACCCTCCCGCCCTCCACACTCTCCGACCAGATGCTGCTCTTCGCCTCACTCGAGACTGATCACCCGAAGGTCAGTATTAAATTAATCTCACGTTATTATTATTATTTATTTATTTATTTTTTTATTTTTTTTTGCGTTTCATAGGGCTTTTAACCAAATTTATTATTATTATTATTATTATTATTATTTGTATTATTATTATTATTTTATATATTTTTGTTTACCTACATACCGACTCATTTTAGTAACTCTTAAACGCCTTCAAGATCCAATTACGCTTGTTGTTTTCTGGCTATTATTGGACGATTTTATTCAGATTAGAAAGTGTATATGGAAGTCAGAGGATTAACCGAGATGGCCTATACTCTTATGATTCCCACCGATTCTTCCTAAGCTGTATAAAAATTGTCTAAAGATAGCCAGAAAACAGAACATAAAGGCGTCATCGTAGCTTCTAAGCATTAATAAGATGACATACGAAGGACAACTCAATATAAACTTTCTATTGACTGATGATCTAATATACTAATCTCACTCACAACACCAAACACCACCTAATGAAATTAATGAAAGCATGTGCTCTACCCGGGATTCGAACCTGGGTTACCACATACAGAGCTGAAACACTCAAACCATTACACCATCAAGACCTAAAGTTTGTTTTGTGTATATTTAGAATTTTAAACATATCCCTCAATTGACAATGTCCACTTTACTTTCGCTACTAACAAATGAATTTTTAACCTCTTCTGTACCGTCGACATCCTATTTATTTTATTCTGGCTACTACTAATCGAGTTTATGAAGTTCGGGAAGGATCTCTAGCAATTATAAGGCTTCGAACTGTCTCAATCAACCCTATTAACTACCACAGATCCTTCCTAAACTGCATAGTATCGTCTAAATGTAGCTAGAATATAATGTACTAGACGTCGCTGGTAGAGAAATGGTTAATAGCCAGTGCAGAGAATTTGTAGTTAATTAGTTGTGTAATTTATATAGTTAATTACAAATCACCTAATTGAATAGGTTGAAATAAACCCAGTCTGAGTAGTGAAACATTATAGAGAGTTACCAGGATAAAGAACCTGTACATAATGGTAGTGAATTATTTCAGCATGTTATTTAAATGTAGTACATATGTTAGTATCTTAGTTTAGTTGTATAGTTCAATTAAGCTAGTCAAGCCTTAACACTATTAACAACTGCATTAGTGGCCAAAAATACAATTTAGCACCTTGAGATTTATGACGCACTTTGACAGTATATTTTGGTTATCATTAGACGATTTAATTCAGCTTAGGGAGGATCTGGGTGAATTAAGAGGGTAAAGACCATCTCGATCAACCCTCTGACATTCTATACCCTTCCTAATCTTAATAAAATCGTCTAATGATAGCCAGAAAACAGGAAGGAAGTGCGTCAAAAATCCTCAGAGGCATAACACCTTCATGTGAATCATCCATCCCACTGTCACTATATTTCTGCCCTATTTACAGTTATTATATTTGTGTTCTGTACTTCAATATGATCACAAGACTTTAGTTATCCGTCTACTATCATCTCGCACTAACTAATCGTCACAATGTCCCCATCTTGCCCACACAAAATTTGGACACAACAAAGAAACCACCACCACAGTTTACAAACAATACATAAGATCAGTTATGGAATATGCAAGCCCTGCCTGGGCTTATAACTTAGCTGAAACACCTCACAAGACCTTGCAGACTATTCAAAATATTGCCCTAAAAATCATCACAGGCTGCACAGCTACTACACCTACAGATCACCTACATTAAGAAACGAAAGTCCTCAAAGTCAAAGACCATCTGGACATGAGAGGCACTCAATTCCTGGCTGCAGCCTCCACAGACCAACACCACCCACTACATTACATGGCAACACACCCACAGACACCAAGAAATATCAAAACAACACCCAGCACACGATATCACACACAAATACTGTCATCTCTCCCTCCCTGCCCTCCCCAAACCAGCTTCTAGAAGCATATCCATACTCCTATATCTCGCCGTTCCATCAAATCACTCATGGACAACACGCAGCTGCAGGCACGACCTCCCAAAATCCATCCTTCTGAATCCTCCCTTCCTCGTGAGGACAGAGTCCACCTGGCCAGGTTGAGATGTGGGCACCATCCAGCTCTTCTAAGCTATCAGAAGAGACTGGATGACTCTGTCGATGACACCTGCCCGGGATGTAACACAGCACCCCATACCATTAAACACATCGTAGAAGACTGCATTTCACACAATCACTTACGCCAACAACATAATCTACACTCCTTGAGAGCCCTATAGGAAAGCCCGACCGTAGCCATGACCCTCCTTAGGGACTTGGGGCTGTTCGGCCTGGCAGCTTGGGGAACAACAAGAACAACAACAACGTCCCCATCTTCTATACTTTGCTCATTAACTCCACCACAATCACGCAATAATTTATTTTCTTTCACAATAACAATATTCCAGTTAATTCATTTATAGTCATATTAAAATTCACCATCAGCTCACATCACCTATTCATCTTTCACCATATCTTCCACCCACACATCACCAAAATAATGCATTTGCTTCACCATTATCACACATTAATTAACCATCTATCACCATAGCAGTAGTCCAGTTCACCATTACTAACCCAACTAACAGGCTAGGGACAGAGAGGGGTACGGCAGACAGCTACAATCCAGGCCCCCATTACTCCCCTTCCCCCTACCAACACCACCACCACCACAAAACCAAGAGATCAATCAGTCGCAGTCGAACCGAAACAAAACGGTGGTCCTTGAACTCGTACCGGACTTGATAGACTTTGGCACGGACATGAACTCCCCGGGGAATCTACTCAAGTCGGTGATCGCAGTGGCCGACCTCATAACTAAGAACGGGGAGATGTTACCCCCTTTAGTGCACCGGAACTTGCTACCACCCCCAGTCCGCTTCAAGTACTCCCCAGCGTCTATCGAGTCGGTCACATTCCCCTCGACTCTGACTCAGTTCAAGTACACCCCAGCCTCTGTCGAGTCGGTGACCTTCCCCTCGACTCTGACTCGTGTGACGACCGTGACTTACCTGACTCAGATGCCCGGGTCAGGAGACATGACTCGTCTGGAGATCATATCAAACATTGTGACCCAAACAGGCCACTTCCTCTTGGCTCCCCCCCTCCCTGCCAGTGTCACCGCCAAGGTAACCTCCCAAGAGTGACCACCTCCTCCGCCTCAAGATCCTTGCTCCATATTTACAAAGACTCCCAGGGTCGCTCCTCTTTTAATGAGAAAGTAAAACTTCTGATTCTCCTGTTATACCCCTTCAACACGATGACGTCTTTTTACCTATTATTCGGGCTAAATGTAGACGATTTTATACAGTTTAAGAACGACCTATGCTATTTAGAGGGTTTACTGAGATCGTATTAACCCCTATTGAGTCCAAGAGCCACATTATATGGTAGGCCTAAAGAAAATAGTTTTATGGTAACCAGAATAAGATGGAAATTACGTCATCGTGCTGAAGGAGTTAAAGTTGGGCTATCTTTCTCTCATAAAGTCTACTCACTTGGCCAATAAAGGTGCATCCCCCTGGCATTCATGTTTATTTTACAAGTGAGTGCTGATAAAGGAAGGAAGTTGCATTCTGATTAAAAGCAAAAAAAGAAACTCTGAGTCTTTATGAATACGTTCCCTGTAGATGTGGCTTGATATCCATCTTTATTTCGCTTGCCACCCACCCACTTCTCCAGCTGCCCACCACTTTATAAGCTTACCTACCTTGGCTGCCCACAACCCACTAACTCCGGTTGCCGGATCCGTATAAAGCCGTTTGGCACCACCGCACCCGCTCACAAGTAGTTTTTGTATTTTACACTCTAGCTTCAGCTTATTTGTATTGTAGAAACACCTCCCACATGTAGGTACTGTAGTCTTTGATGTTACTGCAAAACAATGTAACAGTTTTGTAGATGATTGAATATTATAATTTGACTCTGCTTAGATTATTGAATATTATCATTTGACTTTGCTTCGTATTCAAGTGTCATTAATTACAGCAATCAACTTTACCTGTAGTATATGTTTGTGAATAACTATTTCCTAAAATGCATCATGTATCCACAAAAAAAAAAATACATTATGCTCCAGGATCTTTTACACAGATACATTTTTGTTATATTAATCTAAACTTTAAAGTACATTATCATTTATATTATTATTCTGCAAATTATTCACTGCAAATCATTAGTGACAAGTAACCCAACTCGCGGGCAGTGACAATTGAATCTAACAGAGCAACACATACTCCCATTGCCGAATATAATTTTATTTAACTCTTTATAGGCATCAGTCTAGATTAGCTGAAACTCTGAAAAATAGGTTTGGTATACTTGCCCATTCATTATAGGTTGGCCAGAAATCTTGATCCCTAACTTCTGTAACTCAAAAAGGGCTAGAGCGAAAGGACTGTAAATTACTACAGCTATTCGCTGGCTGAGTTTTTCCCAAGTGCTAGAAATATTAACTCACTTACTCAAGTCATTTGTTTACTTATAAAATGTGAGTGATCAATATTTTTGGCCCAATTATTATGAACTCTATAATATCTTGCTAACCAACAGTAGCCCATTGCAAATCATAAGCGAGTCACTAGTACTAAACTAATATGATCGATCCAGACGCTTTTTGTCCCAGATTTTCTATCCACAACTCGTCGCAAACATTTGGCAAACCATAACCCAGGTGGAGTGTTGTGATGATGGGACTTATCATGCAACATATAGCTCTGATTGCAGGATATCAAATCAATAGTAATCATTATTATTTACTTACACTTAGGAGATATAAATTCTCCTCACTTATCCCAACTTTCTGCACAGGTAACCCAACTGGCGGGCGGAGACGATGGAAGCTATCAGACCAACACGTACTTCACCACCTACACCTACTACAACACCCTCCTGGCCGGCAACAAACCCTTCGTCATCACCAGCAAGCAGACCCTGGAGAACGTGATTACCGTGCCGCTACCCCAGGCTGGTAACTTCATCGAGAGGACCGAGGTGAGTGCTGGATTTGCTTGTGACTTTAGGGGAGATGAGCGTTTTTATTTGCGTATTGTTTTATCTTTTGATTATATTTTAGTTTCCTCCCTAGACCTCCATTAACCTATAAAAAACATCCCCTAAACCCCCCTTCAAGATATGTTTGTATATTTTTTGGTAGAAAAATGTCCCAGCCTTTCGGCCGGTTACTCACGAGAAGTCTGAATATTGACAAAGAAATGGGGTGTAAAGTCTTAAAATCGCCAAACTAATGGGCCGAACGCCTTAAAATCTAAAAACCAATGGGGCTAATTATGAGGAAGAAGGGAGCCAGAAAAACCAGCCCATCCCCCCTTAATTTGGTTTTATTTCAGTTCAGAGTAAATTGCCAAGTCTCCATTTTCGTTATTCATTTACAGTATTACGAAGGTTTTGTAGCGAAATATGTTGTTAACCCCTTCAGCACCATGGCGTAATTTACATCATAGTCTGGTTTCCATTAGACGATTTTCTTCAGTTTAAAGTCCACCTCTAGGACTCAAAGGGGTAAATACAATATCTATAAACCCTCTTAATAGCATACGTCCTTCTTAAACTGCCTTAAATACCTTAAATTCCGTCCTTGCATGACAGTGTGGTAATCCCGACACTGACTTACGGAAGCGAAGCATGGACGTTGGTTGAGAGACTCAGACCAAGAGTGAGAGCAGTGGAAATGAATTACTTAAGGAGTGCGTGCGGAGTTACATGGAGGGATAGACAGACTAATGAGGAAGTAAGAAGGAGGTGTGGTGTGGAGGTAGATGTGCTGGAAAGTGTGAAAAGGAACAACTTGAGATGGTTCGGCCATATGGAACGTATGGAAAGCGAGAGAATGACTAAGAGGGTGTACGAGAGCGAGGTGGAGGGACAGAGGGGGAGAGGTAGACCGAATATGAGGTGGAAGGATGGAGTGAGGAACTACATGAACGAAGGCGGTGCTGGTTGGGGGGAGGGGCGTCGACTGACTGGGGACAGAGGTGCATGGGGGCGGTTCGTTCGTGGCCACCCCTTCGGGGATCACGGCGTCAGGCAATAGATAGATAGAGATAGAAATACCGTACAGTACTGTAGTATCATTTTAGCCAGAATCAAAGGTGAAAAGGCGTCATAGTGCTGAAGGGGTGAATTATGAAAACTTGGCATTAATATGACGTAGTTGTATATGTACTACCCACTGAGATGTATATTAGATTATTAGTTGTATATGTACTACCCACTGAGATGTATATTAGATTATTAGTTGTATATGTACTACCCACTGAGATGTATATTAGATTATTAGTTGTATATGTACTACCCACTGAGATGTATATTAGATTATTAGTTGTATATGTACTACCCACTGAGATGTATATTAGATTATTAGTTGTATATGTACTACCCACTGAGATGTATATTAGATTATTAGTTTCATATTTTTCCATTAAGTATTGGGAAATTTGCTGCTAAGGGATTCATTTTACCATCAGCTGGAACAAAAATAGACTGGGCGGGTGCCCAACCCCGAAAAGGGTTGAAATAGGGGAGCTATCCCCCCCGCCAAAGGCGGCTTTCTAGGGCCTTTCCTAGCTGATGCTGAGAGGATTGGGTTCTAGTCATGTGGTGATGGGCTGGTCTATCAGAGTGAGAACTGAGCGATCTCTGCCATACCCATAGCTTACTCTGACTGTTCCTTTTACTTATATATTTTCTAGATCTCAAGTGACGGCGTCTCTTGCGTGGATTGACCTCCTAATCTACCAAGATTGGAAGCCAAAGCGTCACATCTTTCCTTTGCCCCTCAACGTTTTCTTCATAATTGCTGAGGGGCACAGGGCCCTGGGTGGGGCTTTGGTTTCCCGGGCGTTTCCGCACCCTCCTCAGCTCCCCGCCATGGAGTGGCTTCGGTCACCCAGGCTTTATTGTGGTCGGCGGGGAGGGTTCTGTGGGGGCGCTCGGTTATGGCCTTGGCCTTGCTCGGGGCCTTGGGGCTGTTCGGCCAGGCAGCTTGGGGAAAAACAACAACAACAACAACAAAAATAGACTAAAGATTCCGTCCATTGAATCATTGAATAACTATATGCGTTGTTATATGTGCGATTAGTTTGCTTGGCAAACAGATTAACTTGCTCATGTGGTGGTTTTGTGTTCTTATTTTTCAAAATTTCATTTGATTAAAGCGTTATTTCCACATAGCGATTTTGATATGTTCATTTGCCTTTATATTGTGTCGTCCCTGTTTTTTGTTTGTATATTTTGCAAGTTTCTCATAATAATTGGTGTATACTTTAACTATTATTATTGATAAGTAACTCACTTTACCCTAGCTATGTGTTTACATTATCTCAAACTTGAGGCTACTTTATTATTATTATTATTACAAATAGTGTTGATAGAAAGTAACTAAGCAAAAGATTCCCAAAACTACCAATAAAACTCTGTATTCAATTAATTGAAGCTAATTCTAAGCACTCTAAATATTTTGTGTTGAAATATAATATACTGTATATATTTATCTATTTTTGTTTTCTATTTTTCAGGTAACCTTCGACACTCGAACCTACTACGAGACTCAAACCTTCACCCGTACCATCGGACAGGGTGAGGCTCAGCAAGTAGTAACCTCGGAGGAAGTGTTGACACAGGTAGTGATCACAGAGGCGCCATCTATTGAGCGCACTACTGTCACCCCCACACGCACCTCCCTCGTCACCAAGACTTACTTCACCACTCTCACCTACTACAACACAGCCATTGAGGGAGACCGGACGGTGGTGAGCAGCGACACGGTTGTCTCCTCGGAGGTTGTAACCGAGACGGCCCTTGTCACCAAAACACCAACCTTCTCCCTGGGAGGCTTTGTCCTGACCCCGACTCCGGAAGCATCAGTCATGGCTAATGAGGATAACCTTATTCTCTATGCTACTAAGACTGTGTATACTACCCTGACATATCTCACTACCATATTGGAAGGCAGTGAGACAATCACAACTTCCAGAGTAGAATTGTCATCCAATATCTTAACTCAGAGCGTAACATCTGCATTGAGTTCGGAGGAGCTTACTTCACTCAGGGAATCTTACCTGGCTGATCAAGTTACTCCTACAGCTTTTGGAGGACCAGAGCCTCAGACTGTATCATATGTCAAGATACGAAACAATGTGTATAAACAGCTTCGAACATTCTTCGCCACATACACTCACTTCACAACCATGCACAATGGCTTGGTGCACTCACGGCTGGAGACCAAGACTAAAGTTCTAACATCCACCGTTACCACCTCCACTGTCCCAGCGTCACTCCTGATTACCCCAACAAACATATTCGACCAAATTTCCTCCCCAGTTACCACAGTCAGCCCATCGTTTGGTCTTGCAAGCTCTGTACAGTTGGATCCATCATACCTAAACTCTCTCAAGAGCTCTCACTTGGCCATCAAACCATCCTCGTCCATTAACCCAGGGGAGGAGGAAGGACTAACAGCGACAGTTTTGGTGGAAGAAGGAGAAGGCTCGGGAACATTTGTGGTTAGTGATTCCATAACTACTGCCACCCTGCTTGTTGGCCCCTCAGATGAAGTCTCGACATCAGTTCTGACTGGTCAGACAATTGTTATCTTCGATTCGGATCATTTGTCAACACTTAAGTCATCATATCTTCTTTCACATACACCAGTTGTAACAGAGCCTGTAACTCCAACATCTGAAGTACCACCACCCACTGAAGAGCCCATTACGGACTTCCCACCAGTTTTGACCGAACCAATTACTACTGAGGAACCAACAGGTGACAATACAGTGTCTCCAACATTTGTTGCTATTGAAGAAACTCCTTCACCTTCAACTCCTCCTCCTCCTTCTCCAACCCCTGCTCTATTACCAGATGGTCTGCCTGCCCCTGCTCCTGCTCCAGCTCCATCTCCAGCTTCTTCCTCTGGTACAGTAGACTCTGGAACCTCAAGTGGCGGTACTAGCAGCTCAGGTGGTGTCTCAATCACGGGTTCAAGTGATAATGCCCTCAATATCGACCTTGGTCCAATGCTCACAGCTGTTGCAGGTCTTCTTAGAAACAACATCAATAACCCTGCAGGCATTAGTGCCAAGTCTGATGTTGACAACGCCAGTAATAGACGCAAAATTACACCTGCTCTGCGCCCATCCAACACTCCTCATTCGTCTCAGCGGGAACCTGTACTTATCCCGGTGGGTGGGGTTGGTGCTTCTCTTAGCAGCTCACGGGACCACACTGAAGGCCCAGAACATGGCTTCATTCCACTCAGACGACCCGGTAGCCACCACGGTAGCCACCACCAGAACCAGCCAAGATTCCCAGGCATTTTGCAGAACCAACCTCAAGATACCATAGACAGACGACCTGGTTCTGGCTTTATCAAGATAGTGCCAGAGAGACCTAGACCTACACTTCCTGATTACCGTCACCCTATTAACATTGATGAGATGGAAGGCTTTGGCCCTACTTTCCTTCCACCTCAAACACAGTCAGGATTCACAGCAATGACAGATGAACCTCTTGGACCAACTCGTGTTTCGGTCATCTCAGGCGTCTCGACCATATTTTTCGGTGGTGTGAACCCAGCTGATCTTCCACCCCCTGGCCAACCAGCTCCCCCACCCTCTGGAAATCAAGGCAATGTTTTCATACAGCCAAGTCAGCCATTCCCATCTGGAGTCACAAGACCTGTCCCTATTCCTGTTCGGGTTCCAATTCCAGGTGACGGAGGTCCCATTCCCTTACCAGTCACTCCTGAGAGCTTCTCGGATCAGGTAGCCGCAGGAGACACCCAGCCAAATCTTCTCTCATCCAGACCAACACCCCAAAGACCACAACCATCTCTCATTGGACCCCAAACTATTGTCAGTGTAGAAGGTGACAACCGTATTGTAAAAACGCAAATCATCCATGCTCAAAATGTTGAAAGTTATCGCCCAGAGCCTTCCATCATTGTATCCCCTGCTGGCGGACAGTATGTGCTTCACTCAACAGTAGGTGTCGGCATTGTCTCGGATGACTCCAGTGATCAGTGGCCACAGCCTCCACCAGGTCTAGAAAGCACAGTGATATCAGGTGCAGAAACAGTTCTTGTTGGCCAGGGTGCTGACAGGGGCCGTACAACTGTTGTCCGAGGATCATCTACTGTGATGTCGGGAGCCACTACCATATTTGGCTCCTTGTTTACCCGTCCAGCTACAAGCAATGAACCAAGGGGAGATCTGACATCTGTTGTGAGTGGGCCGGGTGGAGTACCAACGCGACTCATTACACGAGTGGAAACTGCAGCAAGAACTATCACAGCAACGAGCACAGATGTTGTTTATAATGGTGGCATTACATCCACCCTGACACAAGTGATCCGTAGCACTCTCCCTCTCCGCACCATCCTCACTACCATTGTTGGCACAGCTACACAAGTCAACTACATTACTGCAACAGTGAGTCAGGTATCATCTGTACAAACTGAAGCTTCCAATCAAGGTGACCCCACAACTTATCCACCTGGTTCACCCTTCGACCCAGCCAACTACCCATCCTTCCCTCTGAACCCACGGCCCATTGATGAAAACCTCCACCTTCCCGGAGACCCCAATGTGGTACTGAGTGCATCCACCTTTGGTATTGCTGAGGATAATGAGATCAGTAGAGTTATAGAGAGCCAGAGTCCCGATCAGGAGATAAACATTGGGAATCCTCTAAGTGCTCCAGTGTCGTTGTGTGATCCTCAGTGCTCGACGGCTCGCTACGAGGTGTGTCAAGTAGTCCGAGGGGCCCACACCTGTGTCTGTCGCTCTGGATACTCACGAAGGATTCAGGATGATGCCTGCAAGCGTAAGTGATATCTTAATTAATATGCAGAAACGTACTGTAATTTACGTGTTGTATTTATAGTCATGCAATATACACTAGATTCATGAAAATAAAAAACAGGAAAGTTAACAGAATAGTACAAATATCATGCAAGGAGCACTTTATTGACAGTAATATCATGCAAGGAGCACTTTATTGACAGTAATATCATGCAAGGAGCACTTTATTGACAGTAATATCATGCAAGGAGCACTTTATTGACAGTAATATTATATCTTCTTCAGCTATAAGCGAAAATTTGGTAATATACTGCTCCTCACCACATGCTGTATATCTGCTCTCACTTTACTTTTTCAAAGAAAATGTTTGGAACAAAGTTGATAGGAAAACATAAAAGGTAAATAGATGCGTTACATAAGCAATGATATATACAGGTATAGCAATACCAACACAGTAGTGAACCATCATAACCATGTATCCATTTGAATCTTAATCGAATCCAAAGAAGACAATAAATATAATACTTTATTAAGTCCCGATGATTCTGAACTTGTATTTAATGGTTCAGAGATTTGGTGTACTTTTTATTGAACAGTTGTGATTATCAATACCTGAACATATCCTGATGATAAAAGCAAGATGGTAAGCATTTACCTGTAAATCCCAGTAATTTTTTCTCTGTGGTTCAAGCGGTTCATCAAAATAATTAGCCAGTGTATCGTAGTAGTGTCTCCAGAAATTGATGTCCACAATTTTAACCCAGGGACGTCCTTTTCATCCTATTCTGGTAACTAGTAGAAGCTTTCATTCAGCTTAGGAAAGACCTCTAGCAATAATAAGGATTCAAACTATCTCAACCTACCCTTTTAACTACCACAGATCTTTCCTAAGATGCATAATAGCGTCTATAGCTAGAATATAGGTTCCCGGACATCTCAACCAGTAGACCATTTCAACCAGTAGCTCTCAACCAGTGCCAAATCAACCAAGACCAACCAAACCAGTGCCAAACTATAGTACTAACCTAACCAATCTAACCGTATTGGTTGATTTGGTACTGGTTGAGAGCAATTGGTTGAAATGTTCTACTGGTTGAGTTGTCCGGTCACCTAGAATATAATATAGCACACATCGCTGGTACTCTTCCACAGCATCCCTGGCGTACAACATCCAAGTCTTGCTGGACCGCATGACCGATGGACAGCTGATCTTCGACTCCCTCCTCCGCAACACCTCCCACCCCATCACCCAAGAGTTGTCGGACCTCACAAGCCAAGGTGTCGGGGAGGCTATGCTGGGCTCACGGCTGGGGTCACGGTACCACTCCGCCACCGTCACCAAGTTCTCCGACACCAAGGATATGGTTATGCCCTTCGCCGTTGAAGATATGGTGTGTATTGTATTATAATAGGACGTACGGTCGTGCAAACGCCTTGTTGATAGTTCTTGTAGCATCACAAATAACAGACAGACAATTATCAACCAACTACCATGATCACAAACCTTTATTCAGCTTGAGAATGGTAAAAACCCCATGGTTTTACGTTGCTTTGTTCTCTGTTTCTCACTGCTTGAATGGCAGCAGGAAATCCAGCCCTCAAGCATGCTTGTGTATATACATGTGGGATTGAAGATCGATCAATACTCGTGTGTGCGCGCATATGTGTGTGACTGTGTGTGTGTCGGTCACATGGCCCAGACAAAAGCCTCTGTCTCACTGAGTCACTCGCTCACTGTCTCGGGAGCTGGGCGGTATGGTGTAATCATTTAAGGGGAAATGGGAGATGGTTGGGCTGCTTGTGAGTGGGGGGAAGTAGAGAGAGTGCAGGAGTGGATGGGGATGGAGCTTAGTTCACCACAAGGTCAATAGGGCTGCGATTGCACCACGCTGTGGTAGCGTGTATGGGTGCTACTCATTAACCCTATTGATGCAGTATGGCATCACCCAGGGTAAAGGGGTTAAGAATGTACTTTATATATAATTTTAGATCCAGTACATTTTTATAGGATTTTTTATGCCATTGTCAATAAATAGGGTAATAATCATTCAGTTACTTAAGGCTAATCTTTTCCCCAGGATCACGGCTTAGTAGCAGACATCAAGGTAGAGCTTGTGAAGACAGAAGAAGATGACGAAGACGGCAATATGAGCGAGTCCATCATAAAGGAGGCATTAGAAGTTGTCCTACGCGACGCCAACTATTCCCTGGGCCGCACGGAGCTCTTCACCAACCGCCGGGTGTCGATCCTCAGGGCACAGGACTTCAACGAGTGTGCCATGGTCGACCACAATGACTGCTCTGTCCAGGCTAACTGCTTCAACACCCCCGGCTCCTTCCTCTGCTCCTGTAGGGACGGGTTCAAGGACATGGCCGAGCTACCAGGAAGAGAGTGTGCTGGTATGGAGAAGTTTTTAAGCAGAGTTAACATTGCTTATCATCAATCTATATCTATCTATCTATCTATATACTCAGGCACATACCCCATTTTAATTATTATTATTATTATTTTTTTTTTTTATACTGTATATAATTTTTTTTTTTTAGCTGGGGGTGGCTGACTCGAGACAGAGCCCGAACAAGGACAACGCAAAAGAGAGAAAAAAAAGCATAGCATAGCATAAATCTAGATAGCAAGAATATGTTTTGCCTAATCATTATAGTACAATACAGTATACAGTATAGTAATTTTTATGGTTGGTTATATTATAATATTTACAGTGTATATATGTAACAATAAGAAAACGGAGTTATCCATATAAATACCCCTGCTCAGTCTATACCAACAGCACTATATTTATGGTTCATGATCTGGATGGACAGTGATTGATCCCCGCACCATGAATCATTAATACAGCTTACATAACTGATGGGGTTATCTGATCAGGAAGAGAATTGTTTAGATACATAGTTATACAGTACTGCTGCAGTTTGTAAGGAGTGATAGGCGCAAGTAATGAATGTTTTTGTAAGATTCTACTCTGTTTCCTTTGAGCTGACGTAAATTGAATCATTTAGCAACTAATTTGTCTATATTTAATGGAAAAAATAAGATACTCCTATATCTCTGCATCGTATTAAGACCCAAGTTTGTATAATTAGCACCATTTTTCAGTACAAAACCTTGATATGAACTTTGCAATTTTCCGTCAATTGAAAAGAAACAGAGCGAGTTTATAGCTAATAGCTAATTGTGACAGACTTTATCCATCAAGCTAACATTATGTGTATGCCAACAGTCCAAACGGAACAGTGTGCTCGATGCAGCTTCAAGGGCGAGTGTGTAACGCAGCCTGATGGAACCATTGGTTGCCGCTGTCTACAGTGGTTCAGCGGAGACCGGTGCCAGATCAACCTCAGAGGTAAGGGACACATTTCATTAAGGGGAGACAGGCTGTTTTTCTGGTCCCTCTTCTCCCTCATGCTTAGCCCCATTAGTATTCAGATTTTATGACGTTCGGCCCATTAGTTTGGCAATTTTAGACCTTTCGCCTCATTTCTTTATCAATACAGTATATAGACCTTTCGCCTCATTTCTTTATCAATACAGTATATAGACCTTTCGTGCAATTTAGGTGTCAATATTTTCCTGGCTAACGATAGCGAGCCTGTAATTTTAAGGGGAATCGGTCTTCGGCCGCAACATTTTTCTACAAATTTATTTAGAAGGGGGGTCTAGGGGGTGTTCTTTTAAGCTTGATGGAGGTCTAGCAATGAGACTAAAAAATATATTTATATATAAATATAAATATATAAATAACCAATGTCCATTAATAGTTACATAACCTTATTACCTAATTATTTTCTAATTATCTGGGCTATTATTAACCCATTCAGTACTGGCAACGTCCTTTTAACTTTATTCTGGCTACTATTAGATTATTTTTTTCAGTTTGGATAGGGCCTCCAGCAATTAACAGGCTTCAAACGATCTCCCTTAACCCTTTTAACTGCCACAGATCCTTCTTAAACTACACAAAATTGTCTAATTACAGTATAGCTAGAATTAAATTAAAAAGACGTCGCAGGTACAGTACCTACAGTAAGAGCTATAACCAGCCCAAAAATAATTAACTGAAAAGAAAAAAAAATCCTGAGTCCAATATATTGTCTCCTTTCTGACCATGCTATCTATCCTCCAGTGATGCTGATAGTGCTGGTAACTGTTGGGTCGCTGCTGATCCTGCTACTGTTGCTGTGTCTGGCTCTCTGCTGCCTCCGTGCCCGACGCAGCGCTAGGGACAAGATGCCTCAGGTACAGTCACAGCTAGCCTTCCACTTCCTCCTATTCATTTCACTACACTGGCGAGGGATAGCAAGCCAGTAATTCTAACTGGGTGACATTTTTCTACCAAAAAATTTACAAGTAAATCTTGAAGGGGGGGTCTAGGGATTGTTTTTATTAGCTTGATTTAGGTCTAGCTAAGAAACTATAAAATAAATTAATACATATATAAATAGACCAAAAAATATCCACTACCCCCTTAACAATTAAACCCTCCTGCCAAAAATTTATAATAATGTCATCATAGTACAGACGTCAAGTTAATTTTGTTTTCTTATATATTTGTGCCAACAGATGGGTGGTGCCCCAACATTCCTGCGAGCACGGACCACAGGCGGAGTGTCCGGGACTCTGGATCGCCGAGCCATGATCCCTGACACATCCTCGGAGAGCTCCGTGGATCACTCAAGACATCATCCTCCATCCTTCATGGTGAGTGAAAAATTATAGTCTAGCAAAGAATAGATTAAGCAGTGAATATTAACCTTAATGTCTAGCAAAGAATAGATTAAACCGTGAATAGTAAACTTCATGAAAATATGTGTAAGCACTCGGGTACGCTGCGACCATTAGGTGAAACATACTAGCATATGCTAACATAGATAATGCTCTCATAAATGTAAATTATTCACTCTATTCCAGCCTCCAAACTCTGACAAACACGATCGAGTCCCGCGTGATCCTCGTTCTGAGATGAGTCTGGGACGGCGTTCTCACTCGTCCTTCGCCGAGGATCGTTCAGTCGGACTTCACTCCACACTACCCCCAGTGGTCAGTTCAGTTTGCCATAATTATGTATAATTATCTATTATGTATATTATGTATTATGTATAATTATGTATATTATATATACATTGTATAATTATGTATACCATATTGATATTTAATCACAGTTAGTTTTAAAGCAATTATTTGATACTATATTTCAAACCATAATATCTTATATCATAAATAAAGTTATAATATGAAGTATAATTTAGAAATATAACAAAAGATATTTCCTTTCAGTTAATTCCCCGTGTGAAGGGCCCAGCACCCGCCCGTCCTTCAGTGGTGGGTCGGGACAAGGAAGGAGAGCCTCGTGTCAGGATCGGTGCCGATGCTCGCAGTGACCTCACCAGCTCACAGCAGGCCTTCGTGGACCTACTTGACCCTCCTGTTGGCCGGTATGTACACTTGGTCAATGAATTATCTGCATCCCTACGCTGATCATCTGTGTTATACGTTATATATATACTGTATGTTATAAGTTTTGAGGAGATACGTTGTTTATTATGTGTCAGAGACGATCCTCGTCTCGGATGGATATGCAGGTAGTTGCAGGCAGAGGTGCCAACCCTACCAAGCTGTACAGACCAGATGATCAGCGTAGGGGTGCAGATAATTCTTTGACCAAGTTTACAGGTCTCCCTCACTATCCGATGCCCAGATTTATGATATTATTTTAGGTGTTTGTGTTTGTGTTTTGGCTGGTCCATTTACCCCATTAATTTTAGGATTCGCTATACAGTACGATTTTTCTATATAAGATCAGGTTTTCTGGACCGTAACCCGATCGTAAATCGAGGGAGGCGTGTATATCATTGTTATCATTGCAGTTTATAAGTGCATCATCAACAGCAATATTTCATCCGTGCAAGGTACATTTATTTTACGTTAAGCAGGTTAGGCATGATAAGGTGAGCTTGATTAAGTTCTGAATATTCGGTAAGGTTGAGCATGTTGTGGGGTTGTGGGTGTGTGTTGAAGGTTGAGTGGGAGCAAACAAGGCCCTCCAATCATTGGGCGAGGCAAGAAACATTAATCATTAGGGGTAGTAGTAGTAGTCGTTCCCTAGGCTGCCTGGCTGAACAGTATTTCTACTAAATATGCTGATAGTTATTCATAATGTAAACTCCAATGGCAGCCGTATCCCGTAACACCCTTGTTTTCTCTCCATTTTATTCATGCAAGTACAGTACAGCAGTATAGATAGCCTATGACAAGCAGAAAATATTGTTCACTCCACTTTGTCGGTACATAATTCAAAACTAATATATTTTACTCATTGGATAGAATGTCTTTCATCTTCGATATATAGTCGCATTTATTGAATAATACTACACCTTTACCTTGGTAATATGTAAGCCTGATAAATCTAAAGGTGTAGTATTATTCAATAAATTTTACTAATTTTGTCTCCACTAAAGGTCCAGCAGCAGAAGAGGTAGTGTAGCCGCGGGGTCCATGGCTGCGGCGTCAGTACATAGCATGGGTCGCGCACCACGGTCACGGTCACAGTCCCGGGAGCACCTAGATGACTCCTTCCTCCACCAGCTCCACCCCCAAGCCTCCACACGGTCACGCTCCACCGACAGGCTCCACCACCACCATCACCTCCACCATAACAGCACCCACGACCTCAACTCCGAGTTTGGCGTTAATTTCTCCTTTAGGGGGGATGGCGAACGGTACGCGACACAATTTTTTTTTTTGAAGTATTGTACAGTCACTGCCCACTGAAAATATATAGAACCAAAATGAGATAATAAAGTATACTGTACTGGAATACTAGCATTAGGTGGGAAACAATTACTTTTACACATAGAACACAGTTTTTAAAATAGAAGCGAGTATAACTAGACGTTTCTGTCTCTCTTTTACTGTACTACTTTTCCTTCTGGGGGCAGGAGGCTAGGAATCCTCCTCCGCTTGTAAAATTCTCCTACTCGACGAGACAGAGAAAATTATGAGGGAATGCAAAAGTGGTCCCGGACCCTAAGAATTGGAACTTTAAATGTTTTCTCAAGTCGGCCACCCCAAGCAATGGTGAATGTGCCTGAGTATATACATACATACATACATAACTAGACTAACTGACTTTTTGTTGCTCTACAGAACAATGAGTGAGGCCCGATCCTTTGACGAGACTACGGTGCGGCCTCCTATCAAGAGTATGAGAGCCGACAGCTTCTACTCCTCCAAGGCACTCTCATCACAACATATTTCAGATGTTCGTATACTTTGTTCTGTAGTATAATAATAGATCAAGGTCAAGATTAAAAGTGTAAGCTAGGTAGAATGTGAGTACTTTTAGTAACATATGATATAATATCCTTATCAATTAAAAAAATGCACTGAAAAGTGTGTCACCAAATGGAATCAATTGACATACTAAAGTAAAATTGATTAAAAGTTGTAAATTTATTGAAATGTATATAGCTTATAAATTACTTGATTATATAGAAATAATTTTCCACAAGGCATATTATATAAAATTATTGAGAAAGTTTGTTCATATAAATCTGATGTTTTATCTTGTGAGGATGTTATTGAATGAGCTGGAAAACTACACCTTTTATAATTACCAAAACAGGTATTAGGAGTATATGAGCATGTTCTTTTAACTGTATATACATATATATTCAGAGATCCTTCAAGATACTATACTGTTCTTTTGACCTTCCATTTTGCTGAATCTTTATTTGAATGACTATCTTTTGTTGGTAAATAAGCATGGTAGGATGTTTAGTTAATTGTACTATCTTATCTAATGTCTAGAAGGTAAAGTTGCCACTGCAGACATTTCAGCACTTGTTCAAAAATAATCTTCATCAGAATTTGTGATTTACTTTAAGTCGTAATTTTACCTCCTAGCATTTGAAAGACATCACATAAACAAGAGGTTGCTTAACAATCTGTATTAACCTCAGATTGTGTGATCCTTCCAAAGACAGATTAAATCGGCTGGGTATAGATCAAATAAATAATCAGATTAGGTTTCATGTCGAATCAATGGTGGTGTGACGATGACTTAACTTGCCTCAAAATAATATTACTGTATGTACTACTGTACTGGTAACTTTGCTATTCCTGGCATCAACTCTATCAAATAATAATTCATATTTTTGTTTTTTATCACTGAGCTAGATTTGCACAATATAGTCTACACATATACTTCTAGGATTCTTGATACAGAAGAATGTCTTACTGCTTAGAAATGATCTACTGCTTTCACGATTGCAACATTTATTATTACCTGTAAAGAAGCTACCCGGCCCAATAGGTTGTAGACTTTTTTTTTTGTCATTGTAAAGCTAGAATTTTAACTAGTTTCTGTTTCTAGAATGGCACTCTTTCCAACATATCTTCACTGCAGTAGTTACACTGGATTTGATAGTTTACTGTAGGCTCTTGATTATATATATTGTTCTTGATTTACTATTTATATTTCTTACTGTTCTTTTTTCTCATCCCCACAACACACACTTACATCTTTCCTCGGTTTTGTTTCATACTCTCCACTTTTATTGAACTACATCCATTCCTTACTCCCTACCTCAACTCTCTACCAATCAACTCCCTCCTTGCTTCACTCTCTATCTATCAACTCATTCCTTGCTTCAACTCTCTACCAATCAACTCACTCCTTGCTTCAACTCTCTATCAATCAACTTACTCCTTGCTTCAACTCTCTACCAATCAACTCACTCCCTGCCTCAACTCTCTCTCAATCAACTCACTCCTTGCTTCAACTCGCTATCAATCAACTCACTCCTTGCTTCAACTCGCTATCAATCAACTCACTCCTTGTCTCAACTCTCTACCAATCAACTCACTCCTTGCCTCAACTCTCCCAATCAACTCACTCCATCTTCCTCTCCCCCTTCTGCTTCAACTAACCTTCTTCACCACTACTCTAATCCACTCCACTCTCCCTAATTATTTCTCTTCTCCACTATCATCTATAACTTTCCATCGATTCCTCTCTACTCTTCCTATTCTCTTTATCACTCCATTACTTCCATCACTACACTCTCTTCGCCATTCCACTCCCTCCACTACTCCATTATCTATACCACTCCACCCCCTCCACAACCACTCCTCTGGCTCTACTACTGCACTCCCTCCACTTCAACTCCACAACCACTCCTGCCTTCACCACTTTACTCCACCCCTCCACAATCACTCCACCACTCCCTCCACCCCCACCACAACCACACCCCTCCCTCCACCACTGCACTCCACCACCACCCCCTCCAGGAGCACCAAACTATGGCGGAGCGCGACGGAGGATCAACGCTGGTGTACCCACAAACCCACCTCTATCGGCCCGTCAGAGTAAGTCCAGCGGGGCCTCACACACTCCTATCTCTCATAACCTTCTAATCAGTTAACCCCTTCTGTACCTAGAGATCCTTACTAAGCTGAATGAAGTAGTCTAATAATATTCTTTCAGCGGGGCCTCACATACGCTTTTCACTCTCATAACCTTCTATTTCACTTAACCCCTTCTGTACCTAGAGATCTTTACTAACCTGAATGAAGTCGTCTAATAATATTCTTTCCTCTCGCTTAATCATTAGGTTATTCATAGTGCAATTGGATACAGTACATGATTAGATTGATATCCAGTATTCGATACATGGATATTTATCGTAGTCATGTGCTGTACTTATAACTGTCTTGATGGTGTAATCCTAGGAGAATCACATGCTTTCATTAATTTCATTTGTGGGTATATTGGTGCTAACCCCTTCTGTACCGGCGACGTCTATCCAAGTATTGTGAAGCTTCCACTCTTCCCTCTTGCTTCTCTGTCCTTTTCAATTCATATTATTAGATGAATATAGGGTTGAAAATAATCATGTTGTTTAATTATAATGTAAAACTTGCAAAATAAACAAACCAAAACTGGGACGACACAAGATACTGTAAATGCAAAAGAACTAATCAAAATCGCTTTGTGGAAATAACGCTTAATACAATAAATTTTTGAAATAAAAGAACACAATCATAAAACAAAGTTGAGTAACTAGTTATGCATCATATTAAATAGAACAATATAAAAAAAAATCTGATAAATTATATGCTAATAGTTATGCACCATATTAAATAGAACAATTAAAATGTAAAACTTGCAAACTAAACAAACCAAAATTGGGACAAGGACAATATAAAGTCAAATTAAATTATCAAAATCGCTATGTGGAAACAATACAAATATAAAATTTTACTGATAAATTAAATAGAACAATATCAAATTTTACTGATAAACTATATACCAAATTGACTTCTGATCGTCGAGAAATTATCATAATCCTGTATTAATGACTAAACTGCCACTTGGTTGTGATAATGGAATATAGCATCATGCATGGAATTCAAATATAATATGAAATTCAGATATAATAGCTTCTTATTCTGTATTTTATCGTAGTTGTCATGTGTATTAGAAGTTATTAAATGAGCTATGATAATATTTATTTCAGATGTAGGCCTAGTAGTTTCTTATCCTGCATTTAGGTGTGTAGTTTTTTATTCTGCAGAGAGCTTATTAACTTTTATAAACTCGCAGGAAATTTGTGGCGTTAGTGATGTTGACAATACCCTACAGGATCAATATGATATGTTCAAATGTAACACAAATGGTACACACAATAAGTTTTGCGGTCGTTGAAGTGTACTAATTTGAACATAAAACTAGTCATAGCTTGGCGATTTTAAGACCTTTCACCCCATTCTTTGTCAATATTAAGACCTTTCGTACAATTTAGGTGTCGCATTTTTTTCCTGGCGTGTGATAGAGCCAGTGATATAGTGGTAACCGGCTGGTTTTCGTTTGAAAAATGTACAAAATTGCGGTGTTTTTTTAAAGTTAGATGGAGGTCTAGTGAGGAATCTAAGAAAAGACAATATAAAGATGAATAAATATGCAAGTAAATAGGCCCACCCCCCCCTTAACCAATATATCCCCCCACAGGATACGGACTCCCTGAGCGACATGAGCGAGCAACACTCCAAGGTCCCCTCCAGTCGTGGCATTTCCCGCAATTTCTTCTCCTGAGGTCGTCGCAGCAGTGACACTGTCCACGACCTGAATTGACGCCTTGCGAGTTTCAGGCTATAAGGAAGTTGGAGCTATAGACATCATAGTAGTTTCAAGCTATAAGATGTTAGAGCTGTAGATATCTATATTAACAACTTTAGTTACCCAATTAATTTAAGTTTTCTTTGAGCTCTTGGATATTTGATGGGTAACTAATCTAGAATCTGCTAACCCCTGGCAACTTCCTGTGCGTCAAAGGGTTAAGCAGAGTTACCAGCTAAAATATGGTCGTAGCACATATATGAATGAATAAAACCAAATTTATCTTACTGATTATTCATCAGAAACTTACATTATTCTTGCATTTCTGTTTAATTTCGATGTTTATGGCTCCAACTTCCTATATAGCTTGAAACTCACAAGTGGTCAATTATAAGCAATACTGAAGGATGAATTCTTGGGAGGGAAACATTTACTGAATGTTACTTCCGAGAATCAAATACAAATTTGGATAGATTCTTACATGGGATATAATTTTTGCCTAAATCTTACACGTAGGTGGCAGCTTTCTGAATTACTGAAACACGATGGGAGCTACACATTGCTCACGGCATTCTATACATAATTTACAATGTTATATCTACTGCACTTTATAAATATACCCATATGATACAAGAACTTTAAGATAGACTGCTTTCATTCAAATACGTTACTTAAGCAAAATTCTCCCAAGAATTCAACCTTCAAATTGTGAACAACAATAAATCAATCTTTAAATATCTATGAAGTTGCTCACCAGTCATCCCTTACCAACCAATAGTAGAGCGTATTCTAATAGCTCTGTAGATTATGAGGTGTACAAAAATTATATATATATATACATTTTCTTAAAGTGGTGGATACTATGGGAATCAATGGTGCTAAGTAAAATTATATGCAATAGATTTTTACCCGTATATGAGTATGTATTATACACATGAGGAACTCTAAATTATAGTAGTCTACGCTCCTACTATAGACTGGTGGGGTGACTGACGAAAGGGATATACCAATGTGAAACGGGAGACTTCGACGCCTTGCTGATGCGAGAAATATCACCCTATATTTCTACATTTACCTCTCACACGTCCACTTGCTCTCTAGTGAAGAGATCGAGACTATATGGCCAAAACGAAAAAGTGGTTCAATTGCCATTTTTTTACTTTGCTTTTCCCTCTCATTTTTAGAGGTGCTCGTGAGATTGGGTCTGCAGAGGTTTGCGCGCTACGATATACTTAAAGCCACTAGTAACAGAGGACACAATAAAAGAACTCACATGTATTATATCTGTAAAACTATGCTGAATTGTGAAGCAGAAAAGGGTAGATAAGCTCATTTGTATTATAGCTAAAACAAAAAAATTGCAGATGATAGTGAGTAGCTAATGCAATTGTATATTATATCAGCTCTATATATTATGCAAATATATAGAAATAGTAGAAAATCTTATGTGCATAATAGTTGTAAGGAACACTGTACAAGCATAAGAACCAAAAGTATAAAACTAATTTGTGCTGTAAATACAAAAGATACTATGCAAAGAACGATACAAAAGCAAGTCCTACAAAGATGGTCAATAATTTGTTGCGTGCTGACCTCTGACCCCATCTCATGACTCAAGGCAACACAGGTCACCAAGGTAATAATCAGAGTGCTCAAGATGCCTTCCCATTATTTATTTATTTTTGGTGCAATTATAATCCTTACGTGGGTTTTTAGTTTTTCGAATAGACGGCTATCTTTTCCATCGGTTCACTTTCATCAAATTCCGTGTGACCTGTTTTGCCGATGATTTAGATTATTTTATACAGATTATTTTTGTCTACTGTACTCACAAATCATGTTATTCTCTGCCTTATCTGGTATGAAGTCAGAATTTGTTGTTAGTACATTATTTACTAATAGTCTATACTTAGGATAATGCTCATGATGTCAAATGTTTTTATGAGTTTTGTGTCGCATTTTGTGAGGATCGATTGCAACCAACTCAAACAAATCAATCCACCCAATGCATGTTGAGCTTACCGTTAAGTTAAGTGAATCAGATTAACCAGACCACTGAGCTCCATATGAAACTCTCATAGGTCTAGCCTTTGAGCTTAGACTAAATTTAAAAGTGTATTGATTTTGGTACACTTGCATGAAAAGCTAAAGTTAAGTAACTTATGTACATTATCATTCTTTGATATGCATTATATTCCACATTGAGTTGATAGGTTCAACAGAATTGGCTATGTTCGATTCTCACAGAACACGACTTTAAATATCTTTGATAATGCATATTTTCTCTGACTTTGTTAGGTCACTGTTATTACTTTTGTATTTTATGAGTTGGAATGCATTTTCTAACTATTGTAAAATGTAAATACATCTTGTGTATATAAAGATACATGTAACCCGAAGCATGTCCATCCGGCCCAAGCGAACGATACTCTAGGTAATGAACCACGACTGTTGTTTTTAGTTCACAACTTCAGAATTTAGTCAACCATATAAATTTTCCCAAGAATAATTCAATATCTGTCATAGTAATACTGTGTTATAATTCTCTTGGTTGTAATTAAAATGAAAGATCAAGTTGATGATAAGTATAGGTTATATATATGATACATTTGCTATGATCTGTTAGAAATTCAACCTTTGAAACTACTAAAATAATTATGACGTGGGGCCCATTGGTATCCTCTGGGCGTGTATATATGTTCATTGACTTTCCAATGGGGCCCACACTTGGTAATAATAATAATAATAATAATAATAATAATAATAATAATAAGCAACAATTGTGGGCCATCCTCCACTTGTAGGCAGACTTGTGCTTCTAATATATGCTCTTGTATTTCATTCGTAGTACCAGTTTATTTAGTTGAATATATTGAGATTTGTGAAGCCATCCTTAGTTTAGTTCCATATAGTTCTCCTAGAAATTTCGTCACCAATACTTACACAATTTTACTGAAACATCTTTAGTTTAGTTCCATTTATTTCTCCTTGAAATGTCGATATCAGTAGGTACACACTTTTACTGAAATAGGTTACACAGGAATCCTCTTCATTTTCTCCTTAGTTACAAACATTTGCTGAGGTACACCAAGAATTCTTGACTAATTCATACTCTCTGTTTTCTTTCCTATGCTATTGACTGGGGATGTATTGTACGTATACGGTACTGATATTATGTACAGCGTATTAGAATGCGGTACTGTAACTGTATATCCTTTCTGTCTAAACAAAGTGCCATACGGCCGCTCTTGATCGGGGTCTAGTTCTACAGTTCAGTGCTTACATACAAACATCTTCACAATACACCGACAAGCTGTGAAAGGCGGTTGGGTGTCAGAAAAGCAACACACATAGTCTACCAACCCACTACTGTACAGCTACATATATTGTTAATGGTTCTGAGCCTTATTTTTAGATCGAATCAACTTTTATCAACCGTTCTGGCAAATGGATTGGGAATTCACTGTATAAATGCAATATATAGAAGGCGATAATGGGTAGGAACTGGCAAATGCAATTAGAAAATGTGGAAATTGCCAGTGACTTGTTGGAAATGGTTGCATTAAAGGTCAGATTCGAACTACAAAATAAAACTAGGTATGGTGTTTGAGTGACAATATATAAATACCGAGAGCTGAGCACCACCCTGTCTGTTTATGACTGGTTGTGATGGTGTGGATGCGTCAGTCATGAATATCGTTCGCTTGCTCCGTTTTAGTAATAAATATTTACATTAAAGATACATGCTTTATTCACCTATTTGTATGTACAGTATATGTAATTATGTATGTATGTATATACTCGGGCACATATACCATTGCTGGGGGTTGGCCGACACGAGACAGAGCCCGAACCGAAACAACATTTAAAGTTCCTATTCTCAGGGTCCGGGACCACTGTCGCGTCCTCTCGCCCGTTTCTCTGTCTCGTCGAGTTGGAGAATTATACAAGGGGAGGAGGATTCCTAGCCTCCTGCCCCCAGAAGGAATAGTAGGACAGTAAAATAAAATAGACAGAAACAGCTAAGGTTGGGTAGAAGATGCCAAACCTCACTCTGGATAGGACCAGCCCTCACCTATTTACATCAACTACTTCAACCCATTGGTGATGGGCTGGTCTATCAGAATGAGAGTTGAGCGTTCTCTGCCATACCCATAGCTTACTCTGACTGTTCCTTTTACTTATATATTTTCTAGATCTCAAGTGACGGCGTCTTTTCCGTGGATTGACCTCCCTACTGCCAACCCTGGCAGATTGGGAGCCAAAGCGTCACATTTTTCCTTTGCCCCTCAACTTTCCCTTTATAATTGCTGAGGGGCACAGGGCCTTGGGTGGGGCTTTTGTTTCCCGGGCGTTTCCGCACCCTCCTCAGCTCCCCGCCTTTGAGTGGCTTCGGTCACCTGGGCATTATTAGTGGTAAGCTGGGAGAGTTCTGTGGGGGCGCTCGGTTATGGCCTTGGCCTTGCTCGGGACCTTGGGGCTGCTCGGCCAGACAGCCTGAGGAACAGCAACAACAACAACTACTTCAACCCAGTTTCATTTACTGTAGTGTTACTTATGGTTTCGGTCCTTTAAGGGGAGATATCCACTTGAGGGATTTTTTTCTTGACCCCTTTCTCCCTCATGTTTAGCCCCATTGCTTTTGATAAAAATGTTTGCCCCATTAGTTTAGCGATTTTAAGAACTTTTACCCCATATTAAGACCTTTCGTGCCATTTAGGTGTCGATTTTATCCTGGTGAGTGATAGCGAGCCTGTAATTTAAGAGGAACCGGCCTTTGGCCGGGAAATTTTTCTACCGAAAAATTTACAAATTTATCTTGAAAGGGACTCAAGGGGGTGTAATTTTAAGGTTGATGGAGGTCTAGGGAACAACCTAAATACCTGCCCTTAACCCTTCCTACCCGGTCTGCCTTAGGTAAGGACAGCTCGAAAGAAGGGCCGCTACCCGGTATGCCTTACCTAAGGCAGCAGCTTAATAGCCTAATTAAGCTTTGTCTGAACACCGTGCATACGACGTATGTCAACAAACCCAAGCGTTGCATCACCGCACCTCCGAAAACAAGAAGGAGAAGACTCTTCAATGTTATTGTTCTGACGTCAGACGAAATTAGTGTCTGAAAAGCCCCCATATTGGCAACATCTCTGCAATATTGGCTCCACTGAAATCGTCATCACAACTGAACCAGTTGACTTACAGAGCTCTACTCAACGCCAAAATACAGATTGAAAACCGCACTACGATTATAGATGAGTGGGAAAGTTCTAGCAGTGAAAATAAACATAAATACGGTAGCCTAGGCCTAGACGTTTTTCAGCCATTTTGCCCAGGTAGGGGCGACCGTCATTGGGTAAGACAGCCCGGGTAGGAAGGGTTAACCAAGACTCAAAACTTACAGTAAAGGCTCTGAAATCATCTTTACTGTGGGAGCCAACAGGGGAACGGTAATATCTTGTGGGAATATGTAACCACATCGGCTCAGATTGAGATCAAATGCGCAGACAGATGTTTCCATTTAGGGCCTAAATTAATTATATTTGTAGATGTGTGTGATTTTTTTTTTTTTTTTTTTAGTTGTCCTTCTTCAGACTCTGTCAGACTGTCAGACTCGCGAGTCGGCCACCCCCAGCTATGGGGTATGTGTTTGGGTATACAGTATAGTTAGATATAAATCATAATTATGTGTGTATGCAAAACAGCTGCTCCTCTTTTCCCCTTCCTCTGCGATCCTACCCTTGGATCGAGGAAAACACAAGAACATATACAGTGAACAAAGAAGATAATGTAGGAAAGGGAACCATGTATAGCCTACTCTAAAATATACCAATGGAGAGAAGGACCTTGGTGTAATAATGGACTGGAAACTATATTTTGAAGAGCATATAAATGAGGTCAATCAAGTAAATTCCACGATGAGCTCGATAGATAAGACAATCTTTCCAGTACCTCGACCACGACAGGTTCAATTAATAGCAAGACCATGCGCAGAATTCTCAAATAGAGTCTGGAATCCATTAAAGAAGAAATACAAAGACAATAGAAAATGTACCAAAAATACCAACCAAAATTATTCCTGGCGCAAAACATCTAACATCTACTGAGATGGCTAGGGGATACAATTGAAATATCACCCCCTAATACCTATGGACACTACAGCCAAGATGTAGCCTCCAACTTGCCAATAAGAGAAGGTCTAGACACTCCATTACAGATATACTGTTTTTATAACAAGACATTTCTGTAAAATACAAAACAAATATTGTATTTTTAATAATATCCCTTGCGTTGTCAATTTACATGTTTTTTTCTTTTTTCTGTAAATCATTGTGGATTTTCGTCCGGTTTGGTGGTCTCAGACTCTCAGCTGCCATGTTTGTTTATATCTGAAAATTGAACCAGGAGCCAAGATTGAGCTCCCACTTTCTGAAGCTATTTTTGTGGGATTACGCAATATTTGACCTTCACCACGTTCTCCTGTAGACTGGGGGTGACTCAGTGGTGGTGATGGCGATGAAAGTAAGGCTGGAATCTGATAACAGTGGCTAAAAGGAGGAACTTGTCAAGCATTTCCAATAATTATCGTTTCAATGCATATACCCGAAGATAGTAACTGCTGTTCATCTCTATACTCATTCAATTCTATTAATCATGAAGTATGCCAGTTAGTGTGGAAATAGGGTAAACGCAATCATTTACACCTTCATTGCTAGGTCGACCTAGCATTCTAGCAACCTCTTTTGGCTGCTCGCTTTGCTAGCCTAGCAGAGCGAGCAGAGTGAGGAAGCAATGTCGTTCCGCTAGCCTAGCAAAGCGCTCGCATGAAGCAATTTTTTGTTCGCTGTCAAGGAACGCGTTGCAGGCTTGCAGCTATATTTGTCATCCAATACAAAATTGTTAGGTTAGGCTAATGTCCTTTCAAAGGGGTATAGGCTAGTAAACACTAGGATATACCCGGTCAGAGGTAGGTGATACGCCCGATAACACAACTCTTGCAGAGTTAACTTCAAGGCAAGGTTTTCGTCTGAGAAATTGAACCTCTCTCTCTCCACATCTCCATCCTTTCTTGCAAGGCAAGACAAAGATGGAGAATATGGGAAGAGGTAGCGCTCTCGTTAATTAACACCAGCCATTTCACTAAGTCACCACACTAAAGCCGGTATCACACAAGCGCTTTTTCCCTCAATATTTATCCTCAACACTGGTCTGGCAGCTTATGAGGTCAACATTTGCAATATTTATGCTACCTAAATTCATCCATCATCAGTCTAGTTTCCGATACCAGTGTAAAATAATCCAGAAATGTTGCCAGATTTTTTTTTACCATCGCATGTTGACTATAAAATCTCTTGTGTGATACTAGCTTTACTTATCACACATTTAAGATAGGCAGTGACAGCTTTTCTACCCTTGCTTGTGGTTACTGTATTATATGTACGATTTTATGTGTTCCATGTGGTCAAACGGGTTAAGTGTGATAGTTCGAAGTCTGTTAATTGCTGGAGGGCCTTTGTAAACTGAATAAAATCGTCAAATCTAGCTACATTTAGACGATTTTATGCAGCCTAAGAAGGATCTGTACTAGTAAGAAGGGTTAAGTGAGATAGTTTGAAGCCTGTTCATTGCTGGAGGCCCTTTTTAAGCTGAATAAAATCGTCTAATCTAGCTATATTTAGACGATTTTGTGAAGTTTAAGAAGGATCTGTGCTTCTGTGGTAGTAGTAAAAAGGGTTCAGTGAGATAGTTCGAAGCCTGTTAATTGCTGGAGGTCCTTTGTAAACTGAATAAAATCGTCTAATAGTAGCCAGCATACAATTATAGTTAGACGATTTTATGCAGCTTAAGAAGGATCTGTAGTAGTAAATTTGGGTTAAGTGGGATAGTTCGAAGCCTGTTCATTGCTAGAGACCCCTTTTAAACCTCATAAAATCGTCTAAACATAGCTAGATTAGACGATTTTATTCAGTTTACAAAGGGCCTCCAGAAATTAAAAGGCTTCGAACTATCTCACTTAACCCTTTTTACTACCACAGATCCTTCTTAAACTGCATAAAATCGTCTAAATATAGCTAAACCCTTTTTACTACCACAGATCCTTCTTAAACCGCATAAAATCGTCTAAACATAGGTAGATTAGACGATTTTATTCAGTTTACAAAGGGCCTCCAGCAATTAAAAGGCTTCGAACTGTCTCACTTAACCCTTTTTACTACCACAGATCCTTATTAAACCGCATAAAATCGTCTAAATATAGCTAAACCCTTTTTACTACCACAGATCCTTATTAAACAGCATAAAATCGTCTAAATATAGCTAGACTAGACGATTTTATTCAGTTTACAAAGGGCCTCCAGCAATGTTTAGGCTTCGAACTATCTCACTTTTACTACCACAGATCCTTCTTAAACCGCACAAAATCGTCTAAATATAGCTAGACAAAAAGTTAAAAAGACGTTGCCAGTACAGGGGTTAAATTAATATTAACTAACACAACTATAGCTTTCTGACGCCCATACAACCTTCCTAAGCTGCATTATCCTGCATAAAAGTATAACCATTACTGAAATTAAATATTTCACTAATTCATGGCCTAATAATCTTATATAACCATATATAGGCTAATCTTAACCTTGTGTTGATAGCTTAACTCCTGTACGATCGCGCTAATTTGCCATGTCTCAGCTGGCATTACGTTTGGCTTGCTCTGTGCTGTATTAATGTCTGTCAGATGTTGAAAAGGGTGGGTAAGTGTAGGAACATGTTTGTATATCTCACTCCATATGAAGAAATGAAGCTTAGATATTGTTGATACCAATTATTGATCAAAACATTCTTGGTGCTGAGACATCACTTATTAGCGCGACTGTACCGGTGACGTCTTTCTCAATTAATTCTAGCCATATTTAGAAGATTTTGTGCAGTTTAAGAAGGATCTGTGGTAGTAAGAAGGGTTAAATGCGATAGTTCAAAGCCTGTTAATTACTAGCGGACCTTTTTACACTGAATATAATCGTGTAATAGGGTCCATAATAATGTGAAAGGGCCGTCACCGGTACAGTACAGAAGGGGTTAATGATTAGTACGCTGAATTTTGGTGTGAGTATCCTAGGTTCGAATCCATGGAGTACCACATGTACTAATTAATGTGATTGCTTTCATTAAATCGTACTGTACCGGCGACGTCTTTTAAATTTTATTGAGGCGACTACTAGTCATTTTTTCTCAGTTTAGGAAGGATCTCTAGCAATTATAAGGCTTCGAACTATCTCAGTCGACCCTTTTAACTACCACAGATATTTCCTAAGGTGCAGATAATCGTCTAATTATAGCTAGACCAAAATATAGCAGACGTCACTGGTTCAGAGAGTCTTAATTAGGTAGCCTATATTTGTAAGTTAATTGGTGGGGTGGTGATGATATGATATGCTAAACATGAGGGAGAAGGGGGTCCAGAAAAGCGAGTATTAAAGGGACAGGGGGGACTGAGTACTTAAGGGGGGGGGGGGGGGAGAGAGAGAGAGAGAGAGAGAGGAGGAGGAGGAAGGAAGGAAGGGGAGGAACGGAACAACGAAAGAATGCCCATATAAGGCAACGGGAGAGAGAAAGTGGAGGAGGGATTGGGGAAAGGTAAGAGTAGGGGGGGGGGAGGGGGGCGACTGAACAAAGAGAGAGTATCCTGTCGGGGAGGGGGATGATGGGGTGGGGTGATTTAAACAAGCGCGCGCTAAATCGAGTATCCTGTTAGGCGGGGAGGGGGCTGGAGGCGGGGAGTGGCTTGACCAATGAGAGAGCGCCACGTCATCACCCATCAGCCAATCAGCTCACTGACTCATCCACGAGGACTGGCCAGGTGAATGGGTCTTTTCTACCTGGACTCCATAACGACGTGACGTAAGTGTTTTCATTCCCGATAAGGGTATATTTTATGATTTTATACTCGAGGGACTTCTTATCTTTTTATTATCGGTATTCTGTATTTACGGTGTGCTTAACAGCCCGTGAAGTCTTCTCTTATGTGTCTGCGATTTTGACAAGGTTATTTAATTATTTTGTACTCGAGGGACATCAGTTTCACCTGTTGTGCCTGTGCCATATTTAGCGCGCTATATCTTCAGTTCTTCACCATCCCAGCACCTGTCATTCATCAACCAGCTAAATTGATCTATATTCACCGGTTGTAATTTAAAATAGATGTGAATTAACATAAACAAAGGCCAGACGATACGAGGCTTCTCCTTAGAGCCTAGGCTAACAATGAAACTCGCATTACTGTCTTAAGAAAACAAAAATGGAATGTGCCTGGGTAAATATATAGAAATATACCAATATCCACTATACGATCGTAAGTCTTGATACTCTGAAAGTCCTATTTTAAATTAACTTTCAATGTTTAACTACTTTGATTTAATAATCCAAAATAATATCCGATTTTAACGTATGTGTCTGCGATTTTTATAGTTATTTAATTATTTTATACTCTGGAATTTTTAATCTATTGTAATTTAATTTAATTACTGTAACTATCCTTATTTCTAGAAGGTAATTAGTTTTTGAATAGGTATAAAAGTACTAATTGAAATTTTAATTAATGTAGCCTAATCTGGCTCTAGAATTATTGCGCATGTCGAAGGTTCATTTGTTTACGGAGGTGACGTTCGAAAATTCTTACCTATAATGGGCCTCAGGCTCAGCGTCAGCGGCCGCCTCATTCCTCCAACGCTAGCCCAGCCGCCATCACCTCCACCTGTTGCACCATATCGGTCTACATCTTCATCATCCTAGCACCTGTCTTTCATCAACATGCTCCATTAACCAGCTAAGTGTATCTATATTCACTGGTGGCCATTAATATATATAACTATTACAAGAACCCGTGAATTTTCATGATGTTCCGGCGAACACCTATCGATAACATTCACCAGATGTGCCATATTTATCACTGCATTTTTACCATCCCAACACCTTTCATTCATCAATATGCTTCACTAACCAGCTAAGTCTATGTATATTCACTGGTGGCCATTAAATAATAAAGAGCCCGTTAATTAACATAAATTTAAAAAAGGCCAGACGATACGAGGCTTCTTAATTAATAGGCTAGGCGTAGGCCCTAGCCTAGCATTTTTTTATTTTATTTTTTCTGCGTAAACCGGTATAGGCCTAGTTATTGGGTAGGCCTAGGTAATTTCATGTATTTTTTATTTATTGCATTTAATTTTTGTATAGGCTAGCCTAGCCTAGGCTGTATTTTATATCTAGTGTTACCCGGCCTCCAGAGCCATCAATATTTACATGTTTTGTTATACAAAGTTAATATAGCCTACTTCAGTGTTGGAGATGCGTAGACCGTCACGAATGGCTTAGACTATTATAATATATGTAAAACTTTCAAAATAAACAAACTAGAAGAACTTACGGTCAATATTTACGAGTCACACCACAGCTGGAATCTCATTTCTAATGGTAGTTTTGGGTCCCTATCATTCTATGTTTCATTACTATATACTTTTTATCCACCGGAAAATATTATGTTTTTTTTTTTTTTTTTTAGCATTAACCTAACCTAAAAACCTAACCTAACCTAACCTAAATGTATTTGGGGGCTATTAGGTTAGGTTAGGTTAGGTTAGGTTTTTTTGGTTAGGTTAATGCTACCCTAGGCTAAAAAAAAAAAAAAAAGCCAAGAATTTTTTTTTTTCCGGTGGATAAAAAGTATATAGCAATGAAGCATAGAATGATAGGAACCCAAAACTACCGTTAAAAATGAGATCCCAGCTGTGGTGTGACTCGTAAATATTGACCGAACTTACCGTATCGGTGGGGCTTTGGTTTCCCGGGCATTTCCGCACCCTCCTCAGCTCTCCGCCATGGAGTGGCTTCGGTCTTCTTCTTCTTCTTCTTTAGAACCCGCCCGCAGACCGTGCAGATCCACAGGGCTGACCTTTGTATCGGTACTGGCTCAGAAACGTTAGTAGGAGGGAAAGTTTAGAGTAGAAGGATAGTTTAACCCTTAAAAAGCGGCTCACCACATAAGTCGAGTTGAAAAAACTGGCAAAAAACGGGTGAAAAAAGGGTGGAAATAGAGTGAAAATGGGTGGGATAGTAATGATCCATACGTCCGACATCTGTGGCCTCCCGGCCCACACTAACTCCAGTTCCCCCACCGCGCGTGAGGATGACAGTGTAACCAATAGTTCGCTAAAAGTGTGCAAGGTAGCAAAATCAGCTAAACTTCCATCTTCGAGGTAACACTGTCAGTGCTCCACGAGTGCTACGTAGCTGTATGTGGCGTCATTGTGTAGCGATTTCCACCTAGTTTTCGGCGCAATACAGTTCCTTTCATACTGATGGTTGATATAGCAGTCAGAAAGGCCCAAAACGGCCACAGAGCACCCGCTAGAGAAGGGTTAAGAGACAGTTTTGTTTGTTTGTATAAACCCCCCTCACTTCCTTCTCCCTCCCCCTCACCTCCCCCCCCCCCCCCCCCCCCCCCCCTCCCTCACCCACTTCTCTTCCTCCACATTTTCTCCAATATCCTCTTAGTCACCCAGGCTTTATTGTGGTGACGTGGTCGGCAGGGAGGGTTCTTTGGGCGCGCTCGATTATGGTCTTGGCCTTATTCGGGGCCTTGGGGCTGTTCGGCCAGGCAGCTTTAACAACAAAAACTTACCGTATCAAAATCGCTATGTGAAAAAAATACTGGTAAAAATTGAAGACCCCGGACAGCCTTTTTACTAGTTAATTTTAGTTTTTTGTTTATTTTTCTTTGATGTACAGTATTGGTTAATACCGAGGACCGGTAGCATTCAAGGAGACTACAGCAAGACTCTTCTTCTTCTTACCAGGTATAGGCTATCCTAGTGTTTACTAGCCTATACCCCTTTGAAAGGACATTTGCCTAACCTATCCCTAGTATTATGGGTGGAGGCTGCCGCCCCCACACCCCCACTATTTGAAATCTTTGACAGATTTTTTGTGTATTTTTCTGTGAAATCAGGTTTTTTCAAGTGTCGATAACTAAATTCCTCCATGTGGACTATCCTATAGGCCTAGGCCTAATGAGAAAAATATAGTCTATTGGTCCCTATTTTCCCTAATAGGCCTAGCCTAAATTGTTTCTAATAAAGCGGCTGTAGTGTCCTTGAAGATTATCCTTAACCTAACCTAACCGTTACCGAAAACTAAGACGGTCTAAACCCAGCTCCCATTCCGTTTATGGGTGCGCGACAGTCTAAACCCAGCTCTCGTTCCCTGTTTATGGGTGCGCGACGGTGTAAACCCAGCTCACGTTCCCTGTTTATGGGTGCACGACGGTGTAAACCCAGCTCACGTTCCCTGTTTATGGGTGCACGATGGTGTAAACCCAGCTCACGTTCCCTGTTTATGGGTGCACGACGGTGTAAACCCAGCTCACGTTCCCTGTTTATGGGTGCACGACGGTGTAAAACCAGCTCACGTTCCCTGTTTATGGGTAAGTGACGGTCTAAACCCAGCTGCCCCCTTCAACCCATCCTGTATCCAATGGCAACACTCGAATGCAATGATCCTTGCTATAGGCTAGGCTATAAAATTACTAAATATATATTTACTGAGGCCCATTTCCCATTTTTGAATTTGTTTCTGGGGGCGACAGAGCCCGAATAGGGAAAACAGAGCAATGGTCATATGCAACCTGAAAATTTATTATTAATCTTAATATATTTTGGGTAAAATTCTAGTTACGGTTTCACAGGGAATTTAGTGTTGTGTTTTTGTTTTTCTCAGTTTTCTTTAACCCGGCGAGCCCCGGCTAGTTATTAATAAATGTACCACCAGAAACCAGCCGGTTTTGAAAATAGTTTTTTTTCCCAGAAACCATAGCGAATGGGTTAGGAATGAAGGAAAACCCACTAAAAAACTATCAAAAAGCTAAAAAAATGGTCCTACAGAGCCCCCAAAAACGGATTTTACAAGAGTAAAAAATTGAAGGCAATTTCCCCCCAAAAAATGTTTTTGCGCGCTCACACGGTTGGACTTTGAGAGTTTTCAACCATCGGCATGGGTGCGTGGGATACTTACAGTTCCCATAAAAATCGGAGCCCTCTAGGTAGAGCCACTCTGAGCCTTACGGCTGAGCTAATAGGGTGACTCGTCAGGCGAGTCGCTGGGCTTTAGCGTTACATACATAGGTGACTCGTCAGACGCGTCGCTGGGGCTGGCCGGGTTAATATACAGTTAGTTAGTTATGTAGAGCAGATTAACCAGACCACTGAGCTCCATACGGAACTCTCATAGGTCTGGCGTTAATATACAGTGTTTTATACTAAGGACTGGTGGAAATTAGTATTTACCCATTATCCAACAATCTAAAAACACTGCCCCCACTAGTGGGGAGGGCTATGAAGATCAGGGAAATTGCGGGGTAAAAGACGAAAATAAGGGGTAGGATTAGCCTAACCTAACCTAGTATATTAGGCGGGGGCTGCCACCCCCGCTGGTTTGGTATTAAATTAATAAAAGATAGACGGTCGCAAAAAAAAAAAAAAAAAAAAAAACGGTATTTACTCAGCAATCTTCAGCTTTGGCTGTGGATACCAAGAGGTAAATATTAACTTTTTCACAGTAATTATAATTCCATTTGTGCCGCTACTGACCGATATAGGAATGAAGTATGGTATATGACAAATTTATAGAAGTCATATAAATTGAAGAGTGTGGTGTGAAACCGGAACTAGAATAATACCATATTTTGTATTCGTCATTGCTTAAAAAGTATGAGGATTAAGTAATTGGGACTACAGTAGATTGAAATTAAGTCTAAAAGATATTATGGTTAAATGGACTTATTTTGATCTGTGTTAGTTGTGTAATGGTTTAGGTAGTTTTGTTCTGGGTGTGGTGTCCCGGTTTCGAATCCGGGGAGGACCATATGCTTTAATTTGTTTATTAAAGTACATTGGAGTTTGTAATTGATAAGTTAAGAACGGGGTGTTACTTACATTTTGTTCCACAACCATATTTTTGCTAATTTTTTATACTAAACTTTGGTGTCTACAGCTACAACTTCTTTATTACTTTATAGTCAGAAATGGCTAGTACAGTAGTTTATTACTGTTCTATTAAGTATTTATTTATTAGTATTATTTATTTATTATTTCACATATATGCTTTCATTAATTTCATTGGAGGTGTAGTGAAATTATTACAAAATATGGTCAATATTTAAGAGTCACACCACAGCTGGAATCTCATTTCTAAGGGTAGTTTTGGGTTCCTATCATTCTATGCTTCATTGCTATATACTTTTTATCCACCGGAAAATATATTTTTTTTGTTTTAGCATTAACCTAACCTAAATGTATTTGGGGGCTATTAGGTTAGGTTAGGTTTTTTGGTTAGGTTAATGCTAAAAAAAAACCCAAGGAAAAAAAAAAAAAAATCCGGTGGATAAAAAGTATATAGCAATGAAGCATAGAATGATAGGAACTAAAACTACCGTTAAAAATGAGATCCCAGCTGTGGTGACTCGTAAATATTGACCCAAAATATATTAGATTTGTAAGTTACCACTACTTACTCCCAACAGTGAAGGAGACGCTATGCTACACCATGGATGTGTCTGAGAACCCGATAACGGTACAAACTCCACACTTCCACCGGGTGAGTTGTATTTAATGCTAGTTGATTTGTGTATACAGTATAATGAAAAAACTTACAAACTTTATTTGTATTAATTTTTATAATTTTGTTGTCATTGGTAATAATATATGCTAGTTTGTGTATGTAAAGAAAAAGCCTACAAATTTTATTTTTTATATTTTTGTTGTCATTGGTAAAATATTTATGCTAGTTTGAGTATAAGAGAGCCTACAAACTTTAATTATTGGTATTTAGCCCATTCCCCACTTTTACCATTATTTTATGTATTCTGTATAATTTTTATTTTTTTTCCATTGGTAAATATATCTTTTAGGTCTGAATTTTGAGCGGTGTTTTATCTATCGTAATGGATTAGTTGCATTGTTTACTACCCGTCAAAGTTTGGTAATGTAGATGCGTATTAAGATATAGTAGTATAGTATGTATATGTAAGGCATTAACCTAACAAACTTAGACCTATAGTTTGTTTTCAGCTGATGGCAAATATAATCCTTTAGTAGAACATTTTGATACTGTACAGTACTTCTGGATAAATATTATCTTGCAAAGTTTTCATACTAGACTAAATTTAATTAAACAAACTTTCATAATAGCAAAGTATTTAAGATATAAAAGTTTAAAACTAACTCAAAATTTACTTTTGAAACTTATAACTGGCCTACTCTTTGAGATTAAACATTATCGAAACTATGACGCACTAAACAAAATCTGTGGAAAAATTCATTTAAATTAATCTGAAATTAAACTTTGAAAACTATTTAGTCGGCTGGAAAGAACTTCTAGTACAGTACGTTGGATGCCAAACTAACCCTTACCTACCAGCTAGTACAAACCTAACTCTTCCTTATTAGCTGGTACGTAACCTTGGTATCCAGTACATACTGTACACGCGGCTTTAGTATGTGGGAAAAGACTAACCTTGGCTTAACATGTATTCGCTTACCATGTAGTATCTGTAGTATGTGGAATAAAGAGTAACCTTGGCTTAACATTTAGTATTCGCTTACCATGAAGTATCTGTAGTATGTGGAATAAAGACTAACTGAAATGCTAGGTTTTTACCAGGGTTAAATAGGAATGGGAATTATCCCCAGGCTACCTTTAGGATCAACCTTTCCTGGTACCTGGCGCGGGGTACGAACCTCTGAAGGGAATTTAACCCCCCTAAAAACCCACAGGTTTTGAGATGCCTTGGGTGGGGTTCGAACCCTGGTTAGTGACGCACCACCATCACCACCAGGCCCGCGCGCTAACCCACTGTACTACCACGGACTTACAAAAGTATAGCAACCTTTGTCCGATTTTTAAGAACCACGGTGATAGTCTCTCGATGAGTTTATTGGACTTACCATCTAAGACTATTTTACGCTATACCTGACGTCAACTCGGGTTAGTATTATTGTGGGTGCGGGACATTTTCGAGGGCATTACACCACATTCCTTTTTAGTTAGGCTAGTCCCTAGCCTCTTAAGGTCGTAGGGTATCGTAGCCTTTTTGCCTTCGCCATCTCAATATGGTTTTTAGGGTTCGCGTGACGGGTGCTCCACGTAGCTACCTGGTCACGTTCCTTAGCTGCCACCAATGAAATGCTAGGTTTTACCAGGGTTAAATAGGAATGGGAATTATCCCCAGGCTACCTTTAGGATCAACCTTTCCTGGTACCTGGCGCGGGGTACGAACCTCTGAAGGGAATTTAACCCCCCTAAAAACCCACAGGTTTTGAGATGCCTTGGGTGGGGTTCGAACTCTGGTTAGTGACGCACCACCAGGCCCGCGCGCTAACCCACTGTACTACCACGGACGTACAAAAGTATAGCAACCTTAGTCCGATTTTTAAGAACCACGGTGATAGTCTCTCGAGATGAGTTTATTGGACTTACCATCTACGACTATTTTACGCTATACCTGACGTCAACTCGGGTTAGTATTATTGTGGGTGCGGGACATTTTCGAGGGCATTACACTAACCTTGGCTTAACATGAAGTATTCGCTTACCATGTAGTATCTGTAGTATGTGGAATAAAGACTAACCTTGGCTTAACATGTAGTATTCGCTTACCATGAAGTATCTGTAGTATGTGGAATAAAGACTAACCTTGGCTTAACCTGTAGTATCTGTAGTATGTGGGATAAAACTCAAAACTATTTTAAACTAACCTTGGCTTAACATGTATTTGTAGTATGTGGGATAAAACTCTAACCGTGAATCAAACTTGGTGCAGGTAGTATCCAGTGGGCCCCACAAGGGTGCGGTTACCTAAGTCAGAGACATGCGCGCACCCTTGTAAAACGCACCCTTGGAGCTTAAGAACCTATGGGAAATTCACTATGTAGTCCGGGGACTCTTCAAACTTACCCTTTTTTCGCCCAATAACCCCTGAAAAACATGAACTAAGGAAAGAATACCTGCACAGTATAGAAATGTGATTAGATATTAGATAGAATAGGGGCATTACACTCACTTTGGATGGTTTATGTATGCGTGGAGGTTGGGATGTTGGTCTTACTGAGGAGCCTCGGACCCTCAGTAAGACCAACATCCCAACCTCCACGCATACATAAACCATCCAAAGTGAGTGTAATACCCATATTCTATCTAATATCTAATCACATTTCTATACTGTACAGTAGTCCCTCGTTATTGACGGCTTTTTTATAGACGGATTGCTTTATCATAGACGGATTAGACTATCGACTGACTTTAGACTGATTAGAGTATCGACTGATATATAGACGGATTAATTGTTTATTTATATTACTCTAATATACCAACCAAAAGTGGATTAAATGATGAACAATAAGACATACAATAATAAGAAAATACACCGAAAACGAGAGCAAAAATAATTAGCCTAAAGACTAGGTTTTGAGTGAATCCGGATTCACCGACGATCGGAGCGTAATTTTCGACCTCCATTTTTAATGTTGTCAAAACAAGGCAGAAGCTCCACCCGCCTTTTACTTGCTTATTTGTGCCTGAACCTTGTATCTCTTGCGTTTATTATGGCCTCTAATGTATTCAGTGATAGATATTTGCAATATACTCTAATATGTAAGGTTATGTGTAAAGGAAACGCTTAAAAGTACATAGGATAGAGACCACGGATACTGTAAGTGTATGTACGGTAATGCGGTATCGACGGTTTTTGCTATCGACGGCAGTCTTAAGAACGTAACCCCCGTCGATAACGAGGGACTAATTACAGGTATTCTTTCCTTAGTTAATGTTTTTCAGGGGTTATTGGGCGAAAAAAACGCACGCTTTGCTTTTTTCGCGCTTTTTTCGCACCCTTGGATTATACGCACCACACGGACATCTGCCGCACGGTTGGAGAATCACACCCTTGCGGGGCTGACTGTACAATGCAACCAATCTATTCGGTCGATAAAATGGACACCCGGACAAAATACTATCCCGTTTGTTTTTTAACTCCTTCAGACATATGTTCCAATAAGTCCGAGGTGGCGGGAGCCCCGGGATCATTGCCACTGCCTCGCACTACACTCACAACAACACTGCGGCCGTTAGAATTATCAGAGGAGGCTGAGGTTGCCACCAACTGTTTTATTGTAAGCTAACTTATCGGACTTACTGAGCTCATATGACGCAAAATCGCGTCCTAAACTTATTGGAGAGGCATGGAGATAAGTCCATATGACGCGATCGCGTCATATGAGTTTTTGGTTATAAGTTCCATATGACTCAATCGCGTCATATATGTCGCAAGGAGTGAAGTCTGCTTGAATAATAAATTTATATTCTATTTACTCAGGCCCATTCCATAATTTTTCTATTTTTTGTTGCTTTGTTTTTTCTATTTTTCGTATGTATTTTATTTATATATTGTTAAATTAAAAAGTGTGGGGGGAATGGCTTAAGTGAGTGAGGTCTATTGCCAGATTCCCTGATCCCGAAGAGGTGGCCACGAACTAATTCCCTCTATGTACTAGTCATGTCAGCCGGATCTTCTCCGGGTGGTGTGTTGGCAGAGACTTGTGTTGTTGGACTCTGCCCATCAAGTTAGTTATGTAGAGCAGATTAACCAGACCACTGAGCTCCATACGGAACTCTCATAGGTCTGGCTGCCCATCAAGTGGTGCATCCTCAAATTGTAAGTTGTCAATTTGTATTTGTCCACTTTCAGTTGAAGAAACTCATTGGTTGATATTTCAGTTTATACTGTATACATATTTATTTTTTCCTTGCTCCGGGTGGTGTGTTGATGGTTGCTGCCATGCGTGTTGTCAGACTGCCCTGCGGAGGACTCTGCCCTGCTCACTCTGCCCCTCAAGTGCTGCACCCTGAAGTTGCAAGTACTGTAGTCTATATGTAATTGTCCACTTTCAGTTGAAAACTCAAATTGGTTGATATTGAAGTTTATATAAATTTTACTTATATTTCCTTGCTAACTCTAAAGCTTTAAATTCCCAAGACTCTCTTAGAGGTGAACTTGTGCAGTTTGCATTAGATTTTTTTTTTCCTAAAGCAGGTTCCTAAATTGTGGGGTTGCTATCGCACTAACGTTCTCAAAGAGTCGCTGTACTTCTGGGCGGAAACCTTTAAATCTAAACTAATGGAGCTAAACATTAGGAAAAAGAGTCTAGAAGAAAAACAAATTATTGTACGGTTTTTAATTTGTAGTACTGGTATAATTTTTACTCCTGGCAGAGAAGATGGATAGGCCTACTGCATAATCGGAGTGTAGGAGAAGCTGGTACCCTCGAGTGTTTAAGATCCTGGTCGCTGTCCTCTGTGATGGACTCCCCTCTGTATGTGTACGCTGCTGCCCTGTCGTCTGGGACCAGACTTTTGGATGCAGCGTACGGCATGGTATTGAGACTCGGTGACTGAACATGGGACTCTACAGGACTAATCGGTTAGTATTTTGATGAGTTTGGTATTTTAACTGAAATGCTGGGTGTGAAGGGAATTTCTGTCCTGAAAACTCCCCAGGCACACTTAGGGTCAACCTTTCCTGGTGCCTGGCGCGGGGCTCGAACCTCTGAAGGGAGTTTAACCCTCCTAAAAACCCACAGGTTTTGAGATGCCTTGGGTGGGGTTCGAACCCTGGTTAGTGACCATGGCCCCCCTAGGTCAACCAGGCCCGTGCGCTAACCCACTGTACTACCACGGACGTACAAAAGTATAGTAACCTTAGTCCGATTTGTAAGAACCAGGTGATAGTCTCGTGGTGTTTCACGTGATGAGTTTATTGGACTTCCCATCAACGACTATTTTACACTATACCTGACGTCAACTCGGGTAGTACATTATTGGGGTTGCGGGATATTTTTGAGGGCATTACATTAACTTTGGTGATCCTTGTACAGTTGGCCACATAAGTTCTGTTTCTAGTTATGATTTTGATTAATTTTTTCTTTTTATTGTGTTCGTATATTTTTGGTTTGTTTATTTTGCAAGTTTTAAATTATAATATGATAGTAAAATGAGTGCATGAATGGAGTAGTAATTTACACCCTATTTGGATAGACAAAAGCACTTGACTAAATCGCTATGTGAAAAAAATGCTTGCGCAAAATAATTAGAAATAAAAACTCAATCTACCACATAGGGTGTACAGTAAATTACTAAATAAACCACAAATTAGAGTATAAAATCTTAGGCTAGGAAATGGCACGGAATCCATATAACTAATATATTTGTTCTACATTTATTACAGCGCAAGCAGACCTAAGGGTACCTGGATTCAACGATAGTCTACCATCTACCGGTACAGTACTCTACAAAACTACTATCTTCAATGGACTACTACTACTACTACAGGACTGGACTAATGTTCTCTGCAATAGACTACTGTTTGGGGAACAACAACTACTACCACTACTTCCGTACAAGACTACTAGGCCTATTTGGTTAGTATTTTGTTTATTTTAAGTTTAGCAGTCTTTGTACAGTTGTCCATCAAAGTTATTCCTCATGATGTTTTTAAGTCTTAATGGTGTAATGGATAGTGTTTAAAATCTGAATGTGGTAACTGAGTTCGAATCCCGGTGGATCACATGCTTTCATTAATTTCTCAGAGGTGTTTGGTGTTGGAGTTAATTATTAAAGAAATTATCAGTATAGGCCTACTATTCATCTTTATAGCATAAATATGCGGAATTTTGGTGAGAGTATCCTAGGTTCGGATCCATGGAGTGCCACAAGTTGGTTGGTGAAAAAATATGAATAAAGAGTTGAGTAATCTTCAGAGTTAACTACTGTACTGCATAATAAATCTTAATGTGCACATTAAATTTCAATGTATAAGATCACATAGGACCAGAAGTTATTTGGACAACTGTACATACTGTATTGTAAATAGTTTTGTTTAATGTAAAATGGGAAGTTTCCGTGAAAGTATTAATTTAGTTTGATTAATATTAGATTAGTTCTTCAACCTTTATCTTGTCGTCCCAGTTTTAGTTAGTTTATTTTGAAAATTTTACAATTTAAGGAATTAAAATTTAAAACTTGCAAACTAAACAAACCAAAATTGGGAAAAGGACAATATAAAGTCAAATTAAATTATCAAAATCGCTATGTGGAAACAACGCTTACTAAAATTAAAATTATTAAATAAAAGAACACAATCTACCACATAGGGTGTACATTACTACATGAGCAAGTTAATCTGTTTCCCAAGCAAACTAATCGCACATATAACAACGCACTATCGTCACGTTAAAGGAATTAGTCAAGTTTGGGAAGTCCGGGACGTTCTGGTAAATTTGACTAAACTCTGCATGAATAAAGAAACTAAAATGTTAAATGTCAAAATATTATATAAAATCAAATTTGCAACATGACAAGACATTAACAATAGTACAAAATACAAATATTGATAAGATATCTATACTATTACAAAATAATATATAAAATACAGTACAGCACTCGCTAACGATAGTGCTATCGGGTAGGTACCTGTAAGCATAGCATGCCTCAAGTGACCCCTATCAATAACTACCCTACAAATAACCTACATTTATCGCACAAATAAACTAAGGAAATCGCAAAAGCAAGCAATTGATACTATCGACAATGAATACATATAATATAAAGACAAATAATTGCCAAATATGAAGTAACAACAGATTTAAACAAAGAGTACACTTTTAACAAGAACAATCCATTTAAAAAATCATCAATATTAATATTAATAATAGAAAAAGAAAAAGATAAACAATAAATACAGACAAAAAGTAAGCAGAGGTTATTCAAGTTAAAAATGCTTGATTAAAATTATTGATGTCAAATTTTAGAAGTCACAATAATTGACCCTAAAAAGATTAAATTTATGGAACAATTTACTTGCCTCAAAACCTGTCTACTAAGAGTCTGTATAGTAACCTAGCTCTAGCCCAAAAGTAATCTACTTTAGTGCAAATTTTACAGAATCTTATTAACTGGGAATAAAAACAATTCAAAGTTATTTTACTATCGATATATTACTACTAGGGAAAGGAAAGTTTATTACGTTAAAATTAAAATCATCAACATTGTGATATACTTTAAGTATGCACTGTTCATTAACAATCTCTATATCAAGAAAATGTTCAATTTTATAATTTAAGTTACATTGTGTGAGGGGAATAGAATTAGGGTACATAAGTTTAGCAACTTGATTAAAATTTAACAAATTGCAAACGAGAATATCATCAATATATCTACTATTATTACTTAACAATTTAGCAAGTGCTAATTTTTCTGGGATTTTATTTTTCTTGCTACTGTCAACGAAGTCTTCTATACATTTAAATTCTAAAGCAAGCAAGAATAAGTCTGCAATTAAAGGGCTAGCATTTCCACCCATAGGAATTCCTAATAATATTCCACATAGCGATTTTGATAATTTAATTTGACTTTATATTGTCCTTGTCCCAATTTTGGTTTGTTTAGTTTGCAAGTTTTACATTTGAATTTGAAATTTAAGGCCCGAATATAACATAAGTATTGAAAAGGAGGAATTTAAGGGCATCTTTAAGTTTAGTTCTATCAAAATATACAGAACTAGTGGGAGTAGAGCTAAGTGATGCATTATTAAAATATGTATAAACATTTATGAAATAATTACCATTCCTAACAAACCTGTCAAAGTGCAAATCTATAATAAAGCAAAGCTCTGAATATACTAAATCTAAAGGCAAATTGGTATACAAAGTTGAAAAGTCGAAGCTATGTACCGAGGTAACTTTTGGCATGGTATTTACTTTATCAATAACTTCGAACTAATTGTCAACACTCCAATAATAGTTAATGCCAGGTCTTCTCATGATGGTATTAAAATATCTTTTAGGAGTACTTTTAAAGTATTTTAAGCAATTTAAGACTTGTTCTGATAGTTTTAGTGGTAGCAAATTTTGCACCGGCAATAAAGCGATATTTATAAAGTCTTTTATGAAATTTAGGTAACCTGTATAATTTTGCAATGCACTTGTTCTTATCAGAAAGTTTAATATCAAATGTTATATTTTTCTTGGTATGTTCATCGATTAAGTTATCAATATTCAGATTATTTTGAATTTCATAAACAGAATTACCGCAAATACTTTTTACGTAATGTTATCTTTAATGCCTAATTCTTCATGTTTTCAAGATAAAATTTCTTACATGTGAAGCTATAATTATTGCTGGCTTTATCTACTGTAGTGATTACAAAATGTTTATGTAAATTTATTAAATCAGCTTTAAGCTTATTATAATTATAGTCTATAAAATCTGAAAGATTAAATTCATTTTTAAGCGAGAACATTTTATTTCTAATTAACTTAATTAATAATTTAGACCATGCTTCTAGTTCTCTCACAGCACACAATTTTTAGCAATTTATCTTTTAATTTATTGACTGAAAAAACAATCTTTTAAAATTATGTCCCATGTTACTTTATTATTCCCTATTCTAAATTTAAACCCTTTACGACATAGCTCCGCTAATTTGTTGTTTGCAAAATGTTTAACTAGTTCTAAATCACCAGTTAATGTGACCTATCGGACTATAAATTAACTTTGCTAGTACATCACGTCTGCTAGCTGGCATATCCAAGACGCTTTCACACACGCATTTATTATTATTGAAAATAGTATCTGAAAGATTTCCTAAAACTTTATTATAATTACAAATAATAGACCCAACAGGTCGTTCATATGAATACACTATTAATGGTTTGAAATCTTTACAACCATCTGGTAACATGGACTTAACATTCTTTGAATTAATAAGACTGTTAACATTAATTTTGTCTAAAAGTTTAGAGGAATAATTTAAAGTGGACATGACTTTATCTTTAATACGGTTATCTTTGGATTTCTTAGAATTAGCTCTAATATATCCCATAAAAGCAAAGACTATATTCTTAAATAGTTTTAATGTATTTTATACTTTAAGAAGAGGTGTATATAGTTTGGTCCCTAGACCTTGAAGCTTAAAAATACTAACTTTTTTGTATAAAAAAAAAAACAAAAAAAAAATCTAATCTAATCTAATCTATGGACATAAGGGCGGTTCCCTGTAAAATTAATAAGTCTCTATTGGCCGGCAGAAAAGCTGGATAAATGGCACAGTCATAATATTGACTATGGGGTAAAAGGTCTTAAAATTGCCAAAGTAATGGGGCTATTCATGAGGAAGGAAGGAGTCTACTTAATAAAACTGAAAACAAAAGTTGACCCTAGAGTTCAGTAGATAGTATTTAGTGTTATAAAAATTTAATGTATAGCAGAAGTTATGTAGACAACTGTACTATCATACAAAAAAGTATCCTTACTAAAATGACACACAATTTAGACTCAATGGACGAAGTAATATGGAAAATATAGTTTGAGCGTAGGATGGTTTGGTAGCCCAGGGGGCGGATCCACAAAGCATTTAACGATTTCGACGTTGTTCGTATCTTTGCATTACTGACCTCGCCGAAGTGTATCAGGCTCATTTAGAGTGCAGTGGAAAATTTTCTTCCTCCTGAAATATGAACCTGTATTGAGATTTCGCAGCAGTGCCAAGTCTTATTCCTTGCCATGAAGAAACTTTTCCGAACGAAATCTTAGCTTACCGACGTCGTGAAGTTTTGTGGCTAATATAAGCCCCTGGATTATAGGGCTAAGCGGTGCTCTAGATATTAGTGTATTATCAAATGGTGACAAGTGATGCCTTTGTGAAAATAAATAAGAGAATACCACTGATGGAATTATTCCTGATATTACGATGTATAGCATTGATTGATACAATATGATAAGGAACAGATGTTTTGTGACATTTCAGACAGCCAGGCTTGCCAACTATACCGAAACTGCTCGAATCGTACCCCACTTTATGAAACTCAGCATTCACGAGAGTAAGGATACTTTTTTGTATGATAGTACATACTCTATTGTAAATTTAGTTGCATTTTTTAATGTAAAATGGGAAGTTTCAGTGAAAGTATTCATTTAAAGTTTGATTAATATTTGATTAGTTCTGCCTTTATCTTGTGTTGTCCCAGTTTTAGGTTGTTTATTTTGAAAGTTTTAAAATTTAAATGCTAATAGTATTAATGTATTTTATACTTTAAGAGATATATATAGTTTGCTCCCTAGACCTTGAAACTTAAAAATATACGGCAAGACTCCCTGTAAATGTTCTTTTAAAACATTTGTATGGACATATGGGCGGTTCCCCCTAAATGAGTCCCTATTGGCCAGCAGGAAAGTTGGATAAATGGCACAAAGAGTCCTAATATTGACTATGGGGTAAAAGTTCTTAAAATTGCCAAAGTAATGGGGCTATTCATGAGGGAGGAAGGAGTCCACTTAATAAAATGCAGAAAAAAAGGTCAGTAGATAGTATTTAGTGTTATAATAATAGTAATCTATACCCTGTTTATTATATAGGTATGTTAGAAATTGTTTTATCTATCCAGTTCCCCTTCTATCTATTATATATTTAATTTAGTTGTATGGGGTTATATTGTCTTTAATTAAAAAAGGACTAGAGCAAATGAGCTGTAAATTTCTACCTATTCCCTGGCTGATAGTTTCGAAATCTTATAATTATAGAGGTTAATGTTGAAGATGTTCTGCATAGTTGTGTGGAATCCTGTATAGGTTATTATAGCTACCGGTATAATTTGACTTATTGAGCTGTAGATGTTGATGGTAAAGAATTAAGAGTAACTTTTATTGAAAATAAATATTTTATAGTATAAAAGTTTTGTTTGTAATTTGAACGGTAACTTGCGAGTTATTTTTCAATTTTAAGAAACTTTAAAATCAATTATCAAAACGCCTTAAACAAAATCCGTGAAAAAAACTTTCATTTAAATTTATCAGAAATTATGTTTTGGGAACAAAACTTATGATTGGACTATAAGTGGCGATCTCAAATCCAAAACCTTGAAAAGTGAAGCAGCCCTAAACAGGGTTGCCTGTAACGCCGCCATTAGGAAAAGGGACTGAAACTGCACTTATGTGTGGAGCATTCGGTCTTAAAATTTTATGCATGTATATCCACATCTGTATACCATGGAATCCACTAACCTGTTTGTCTACGCTTCACAGCACAAGGATCGTACAGCCGACCAAGACCTTCCCAACTTCTCAAGATTATCTCCAGCTCATAGTCTCAAGATAAGAACCTTCACCAAATCAACATCTGAAGATAAACGTTGCTACTCTCTCCAATCTACACGTCGCTTCTGTCACTAAGGTTGGAGTTATAGATAGGATCTATTATGTTATGTTGGATTTGTTGGTTGTAAATTAACGGCCCTTGTTGAAATTAGTCTGACAATGTTGGTTAAGAATGATCCGCTCCCCCCTCCCCTCCTCCCCCTTAATAAACTAAGTAATAATATTGTATAGATAAATACAGTATATAGATAATTAATTTTAAAACTTTAAAAATAATCAAACTAAAACTGGGACAAATTCAAATTAAAGTCAAAATGAGTAATATAAATCGCTATAGGAAGGAATAACGCTAAATATAAATAGGAAAATTAAAAGTATAAATATACATGAAATTAAGAGTAAATGTGCAGTAAAGTAATACAATTGCTGTATAGTTTTGTATAGAATTGGACTTGTTTCTGGCAAAGTAAAAGTCGACAATATAATTAATCTATCTAAAGTGGGCAATCCAACAAAGTTTTTAAGTATGGATACTTTGTACAGCAATTAAAATATATAGCCTAACTTTAAAACTAAGTACTGTTCATATTAATAAAAGTAACTCTTTAAAATCTAAAATTATCGAAGCGCACTAACAAAAATTTGTAAAATTTATGTAAAATGATCGGAATTTAAACTTTGAAAACCACAAACTTCTAATGTGAAATAAAATGACTGGACTGAATTACAATGTTCCTTTTAAATCTTAAGTAATGCATTAGCAAGTAAATTGTACATATAAAACTTTAAAAGTAACTAAAAGTTACTGTTCATATTAATATAACTAAAATTTAAAATAATGGAAGCCCCACCTTATGTGGTAAAACTCATTAAAATTTATCGGAAATTAAACTTAAAACTACAAACTTATAAAATAATGAAATAAAATAAGTGTGCAATGAATTAGAATATATTACTTTAAAATTGGTTACCTAAATGTTTGCCATTGCATTAGCAAATTAACAATTAAAAGTAATACCTGGTCCCACAGTACTTAATCTTTATCTATATTCTCGGTCACCTTCCCCATTGTATTTATTATTATTATGTATAGAACGGCTTATTTATTTGCTTATTTACTTATTAAAATTTAAAACTTGCAAAGTAAACGAACCAAAACTTTGACTAAGTCAAAATAACTTCAAAATCGCTGTGGAAAAAACGCTTGCTGAAATTAATTAAGTTTGTTTAACCAGACCACTGAGTCTAGAACAAGACTCACGGCTTAAAATAAAATATAAGAAATATTATCTATAGAGCGGCGTATTTAATTGCTTATTTATTTGTTATTACTTTGTTTGCTCTCTAGACCTTAATCAAGCTTAAAATAAAGCCCCGCTTGTGCATTTTTAGATAGAAAAATTTCTTGGTTTACTCTGTAGACTTTCAATCCAACTTTACAAAAAAAAAAAATCGATAGAAAAAATGTAGTTTGCTTTAGACTTCAATCAAGCTTAAAAAGTACACTTCGTACATATTTTGATAGAAAATTGTGCCTATGAAGACGGTCTATTCACCAGTAAATGTTCGAGAAATTATCCGCCGTTAGTACCGGACCTTGAAGGGAGTGCGGTGGATATGATTATTGACGTTGAAAGTTACGGTCTGTCCCATGGTGCCCTGAATCTCTCTCTCTCTCCCCCCCTCCCTCCCTCCCCATTTTCATTACAATCTCCAAATCCAGCCTAACGTGATATATCCTCTATAAACATGAATGTAGCCAAATGATATGCTTACAGGGTAAACTTTAAAATGATACTAGTGAACAATGTTAGGATATGCTTAATATAACTGATAGTGGTGGAAGAATAGGTACAGTTACGATGGATTTTAAAATTTTGGCATGATTTGATGGTGTAATAGTTAAAGTATGACCTTTCATGTTAATTTTCTTGATGGCGTAATGCATAAATGCGCGGAATTTTGGTGAGTATCCTAGGTTCGAATCCTTGGAGTGACTCCTGTATTTGCTGATTTCATTGAGTTTAGAAGTAATGTTGGTTGATGAAAAAATATGAATTTATAATTTTGCTTTGACCTCAGACACTTTCAAAATAGATTTGTGCATTTTTCGGTAGAAAAATGGCTCGGCCAGAGGGCGGTTTCTCCTAAAGTGTATGAATAAACTGAAAATTGCCCCCCAAAAAAGGGCAAAAATTTTAAGGTCATAATGTTTAACCATCTTTTTAATGGTTTGATTAGTATTTAACTTGATGCAGTTTTTACCACCATACACTCCCTGCTAAATAGCTGGGCTAGGGTGGGTGCCCTGATGATCGGGGATTTCAGTGAACGGTTATCACAAATTTATAGAAAAGTGTTCACTAAATTTAAATCCAGAATTTAATTCCTGCTTTATTGTAGTTTTGTTTCAATTTTATTAAGTTTATGAAGGGTGTATGGCATCGAAGAGTATTTGATTCATACTGATCTTTCCTAAGCTTAATAAAACTGTCTAAGGGTAGCTGTGATGAAAGTAAAATTAAAGTTATTAAGAGATTATATCCGAATCTTGCCAAAAATGTAATCCCGTAACCTATCTACTTATCCGGAATGTGAATGGAGGAGTGCCAGAAGGGATCTGCCTCTTGTACAGTACTGCTACCCTAAAATGGGGATTGAATGCAGTAAGTTAGTTCACATATTGAATATTGGAACCGCGGAGCATAATTATCTCACAGGCCGGGGAGATGGTTTTTGGGTGGGGGGATTAACTTCAAAATTAAATGTAATTTTGGTGTGAGTATCCTAGGTTCGAGTCCTTGGAGTGCCACATGTTTTTCTTGATTTCATTGAGTTTAGAAGTAAAGCTGTTGGTGTAATGGCTTAAGGTGCTTATGTTCTGGGTGTGGTGTCCCGGGTTCAAATCCCGGGAGGACCATATGCTTTCATTAGTTAAATTCTGGTTGTGGTGTCCCGAGTTAGAATCCCGGGAGGACCATATGCTTTCATCAGTTTATTAAAGTAAATTTGAGTTTGTAATTGATAAGAATGGAGAGTTACTTATTAGATTGATAACTTATTTAAATGGGGTGGTACTAATTAGATTTATTACTTTTATTTTAATTGTTTTAGTATATTGTTGGAGGGTGGTGGTGGGATTATGCTAGGAAGGGTAACTTTAAATTAATGTTTTTAGCTGTAGAACTTTTATTTTATTTGTTTTTTTAGTATATTCCGGGCCCATGACTGCAGCCTGAAAACTAGTAAGGTCATGAACCTGTCTCCTGCTAGCACGCAACAAGGTTGTCGACAAGTAGTGATTCCGAACGTCAGGTCCTGCCCCTGTGGTGCCCGGGATATATGGATGAACGGAGAGAGCGAGAGTTTGTTTATATAGGCTTAGCTTCGGGGTATTGATTGTTCCACTGGTATCATTTATATTCCTTCGGAAGCAATGTTTGGAGAGTTTCACCCTTGGGATTATGATGCGCATAAAGTTTATTCGATCGTTAAATAATTTCTGCGGTTTAGGAAGGTTTTGAGTCTTGGGCAACTCAAATCTGCCCAATTTATCACAGGCTTGTGCATAATTTTTAAAGTCTTGATAGCGTAATGCATAAATGTGCAGAATTTCCGTGTATCCTTGGTTAGAGTCCTTGCAGTGCCACATGTACAGTATTTGTTTTCATTCAATTAAAATGTAAAACTTGCAAACTAAACAAACCAAAATTGGGACAAGGACAATATAAAGTCAAATTAAATTATCAAAATCGCTATGTGGAAACAACGCTTACTAAAATGAAAATTATTAAATAAAAGAACACAATCCACCACATAGGGTGTACATCACTACATGAGCAAGTTAATCTGTTTCCCAAGCAAACCAATCGCACATATAACAACGCACTATCGTCACGTTAAAGGAAGTAGTCAAGTTTGGGAAGTCCTAAATTGAGTTTAGTAATATCCTTGGTTCGAGTCCTTGGAGTGCCACACATATTGGTTTTCATTGAGTTTAGAAGTAAAGTTGGTTGGTGAAAAAATATGAATCCATAGATCCTTCCCAAGCTGAATAAAAGCATGTAATGATCGAATAAAAAAAACTCTTCCTAATCCTGAAGGTGTTTATAAACTTAAAAGAATTTCCATCCTGGTGTTTTGGAAATATTTTAAGTTTGTAAGGGTTCTGTAAACATTGCTAACTGAGTAAATTTATACAAACCGAACTTGGCAAGGTAAAAGTGAATGGGAGAGCTTTGGTTACTGATTAGAGTTGCTTTTGTTAACTAAGTTAAGGAAAGGAATTTATCTGCAGTATCCAAGCTTTAACCTAATTTATTTTACCTATACTGATTTTAATGCACTATTGCAAGTTTTTGAATTTTTTTGCTCCATTGGTAAATAAAGAAAAAAATTAAATGTGAATTGTATATATACCATATAAGCCCTTTATACATTTTGATATGCTGTATTGTTCAATGGATGGGTTAGGCTGAAAATCGAAGTACCTAGTTTCAGTAGTGACTAGTTATAAATAGTAAATTATGGTAGGAATAAGTTTGGTAAAAGATCTGATTATGATTGGTTCTATATACTGTAGTAAGTGAAACTGTAATCTTCAATGGTTTTTTAATTAGTTAGTCTGGCAGCTTAGTTAGAAATTTGAATGTAAAACTTGCCAAAGAAACCAAAACTCAAATGACTATAAAGACTAAGTACCGGTACTTGTCAAAATAGCAATTGGCAATAAAGTTTGAAATAGTATAAAGCAAGAGCCAATAATGTTGGCGTAAGTGAAACTCCATTCTAGTTTGGGAGACTAATGGCAAATAACTGAAATAAGTTTCCAGTAAATATTTTGATTTGATCCGGTACTCTGTTCAAGAATATACAGTACTATATATTATAGTTGCAAATGCAGTATCCGTAAGTGAAGTTTTGCTATTTTAACTTTTAAATTCTAAATTAAATGTATAAGTAAAAGATTTACCTAATGATGTAATGAGTAAATTACCTGAAATAATAAAAACAAAAAAACGGGAATGGAAGCAAACCTTAATTGTCCATTTATAACTTTAGATCCTTCCTGCTGAGTAAAGTGGATTAATGGTCTCTGTACATTCTGAAAATTAGATTAATAGGCTGGAAGGCTAAGAATTCAATAACAAATGTTAGCCTGAAGAAAGTAACTGTTGGTCATTTATATAAAGTCCAGTGAAGTCTAAGAATAGTGTAATCTATATAATTTGGGCTGAAAATATGACCTGCTCTAAAGGAATTTGCCTATAAAATAAGATAGCCAGACCCTGGCTGACTCTTCCCAAATGCTAGAAATATTAGCTTTATTACTCTAGTACAGTACCAGTTATCTGAAAGTAAATTTGTGGGCAGATTATTGTAAACTGTAATTGGTCATTGGGAATCTATATATATGGGATATATAGCTGTATTTAGGAGTGAGCATTGAAAAATAGTTATAAATTTTACGGTATATATCCTTAAAATACTTTGAATCGGAAGGTTACATTTCTTATTTTTGCTTATGGCTCAAACTTTATTATAGCTTATGAGAAGAGTAGTTATTAATAGAGTACTGCACCTATATATGGTAATAAGTATTATCTTTTATGGTACTAGGGAAGACTGATGCCTTTGTGTATAGTACAGTATGAAAGTTAGATTTTAGTTATAGGTATAATCAATAGGCTTTTAGTTCATAGTTTTATAGAATTACTACTACATTAGGTATAATTAATAGGTTTTTAGGGAGTTCATAGTTTTATTGAATGATTAGTACAATTGGTATAGGTTTAGTTCATACATAGTTTTATAAAATGATTACTACATTTGTAAAGGGCTTATTTGTTATATGTATTTATTTGACTGTTTAACATGGAGCTAAAAATGTCACTAACCCATGGTGTATTAATCCTTTTGGAATCAAATATATTTTTCCATATTCTGGCTTTTTGACAAATTTGAGCAGTTTAAGAGGGACCTTTGAGAGTGTAAAGGGCAATGACTAGATCAACCTTCAGACTCTCACAGGCCCTACCTAAGCTGAATAAATAATCTATTAGCCAGAATAAAGGAAGTAATTGTATACTGAAAGTTAAGGTGCAAGTTCTGTTTGTATAGATGATTAAAGTTAACTTTTTGAGATGCAGTTGTAGATGATTCATAATTATTCAGATTGAGTTTTAATATTGACAACTTGAGACTTTAATAGAAATAAATTCATAACAAAATATTGCTTGCAAAATAGACTTGGAAATTAAAGTAATTAAATCTATACTCTGGTATATACCCCATAGTTTGGGTTTGCCGACTTGAGACTGAGCCCGCACAGGGAGTTTAACATTTAAATAAATATAATTTTTGGAATATTTGAGCATTTGTCCAAAGACTGAAAATTTAAAGTAATGAAATTGGGTATTTATACTCGGGCACATACCCCATAGCTGGGGTTGGCAGACTTGAGACAGAGCCCAAATTAAAATTTAATTAAATCTTAGTGTTTGTCAAAATACTTTGCATTTAAAGTAATTAATTTGGGAATTTGTATATACTCCGGCACATACCCCATAGGTGGGGTTGGCCAACTTGAGACAGCAGGAAAAATTATATCTATATACTCAGGCCCAATCGCAATTTTCCTAAAAATAAAATAGAAGTACTAGAAATTTTGCAATATTTAAAAGTTTGGTCATTTTTCTATTATGTCAACTCAAAGTTGTCTTTATTAATACTGGATATAGAAGTTATGCATATTTTTCTATAACTGCATAATACAGTAATGAAATCTTTAATGGAATTATGTTTTAGAATGTGCATTATTTGGTATATGTTTGAAGACTAATTCAGTATGGATTTATGAAGGCAATGTAATTTCCTCTGAAAATATGTCATGGTATATTTAAGAGGAAAATTATATGCTTTCAAAATGATTGTTTTCACCACCATACACTCCTTGCTCAAGAGCTGGGGTAGGGTGGGTGTCCTGATGATCTGGAACTTAAACAAATCGATAATTAAAATATATGAAGTAGAAATTATTTTACTCCATATACTTTAGTAGATGTCAAAGACTGTCTACTTGACATCACTAAAAGTTTGCACATTCTAAAATTTATTCCGTTGAGATACTCTTTAGCCATAAATAAGTACATGCTATGGATCTATTGAACCTATTGGAGAAAAATTTATTAAGGGTACAGCATAAGATTTTTATGCAGTGTTGTAACTAGTTATATTAATAGAAAATGCCCACTGAAATCTAAATTTGAGATTAAATATTTATGGAAATGTGCTTGTGCATTTTGATATATATTAATGTCCCTTGATGTTTGTGTTGGTATTTATATTGATATTGCAAAGAAAATGGACTGCTTACAAATCTGGTTCTGTATTTTAATATATGATAGGCCAATCTTCTTGAAACTCTAAAAGGCTAGAAGAAATGGGCTGAAAGTTTTCTATCCTATTCCCTGGCTGACTCTTCCCAAATTATGAAAATCTCCTGCTTGATTCCCGTTTATTAATGCTAATGGTAAAGAATATTGGGCAATTATAAAAGACTTCTATTATAATTAAGCCAGATATCTTTTCCACTAAGATTAATAATGGGTAATCACTTTGTGAGATTTCTATAACTTGGGAAGAGTTTCCCAGGAAATAGGTGTGGTAATAAATTTATTTACTTTAGCCTTTTTAGTTAACCCATTGAGAAATATGAATCACTAAGTTAATTTTGGTTACCGGACTATTATATGCAGCTTAGGAAGGCTAGCAATGAGAGGGGTAATAGTAATGTATTAACCCTTGAGATTGATCTGGTACTTCCTAAGCTGAATATAATTGAATGCTAGCCAATATTCCCAAAGTGCATCCTATTTGATTTTTTTTAGAATTTTGGCCTTTATATATTTACTGCTATAATTACTGAAAGTGATTATCAGCCCCTTTATAAGTATGAGTAAGTTAATTCTGGATATTTGATTATTTTATGTTGCTTTGGAATTATTTTGGCATTTATGCTCTTAATTATTCCTTAAGTGCATATAATTTCTCTTAGCCAGCATGACCTGGTAATTCTGGCTATTGGATTATTTTTATTAAGCTTTGGAAGGATCTGGGTCTAATGGAGTTTTATACTTTATTATTCCTAGAGGTTTTCCTGAAGTGCATAAAATTTCTCCTTAGCCAGCATGACTTTTATGAGGGTTAAAGGTTCATGATTCCATTGGTGTACTTATTTTTGCTTAAGAGTGTACTGTATCATGTAAGCAATGGTTTGGCTGCATTTATTTAGGTTTAAAACGGTCTTTGGTTTGCATATTTCAATGTTGGTTTGTCTATCACCGACTGAAAAAATCTGCCAAAATACCTTAAAGATTTAAAAATAGATTATTTTACTATGCATATGCCATTTATGAAAATACATACTTTGTTTGCATGGTAAGTGAAAATATCACTTAACATGCAAAGAAAGTAATATTATTTTCATAGAGAACATGCATAATAAAAGTAATAAATTTGTTACCTTATACAGATATTTTATTAAGATTTGTTTATGGACTTTTTATAAATCATTAAAAGTTTCTTTGGCCGTTATGTGATAGTTGACCATATTTATATACTGCACACTCATGATATAAAGTTTAGCTACCTAGAATGAACAGTTTGACAACCAAAGATTATGAAATCTGGATATGTTCAACCATACTTACTGAAAGAGCTAAACCAAAGTACCTAGCCAAGTTCTTTTAAGTAATGTGGTTGAATGTTCTAGAAGCATACACTTTGGAAAAAAATTGCCGAACATATCTGAACTGAATTTTCCAAACCAATGAAATTTTTTCCTGAATCTAGTCTATGACTGGACTTTGAAAACATTTGGTGGTTTGGACAATTTTGCATGTCCACAGTTCTGATATGTTCGGAGCTCGGACTGGCAAAATTTTGTGTAAAGTGACTGCTAACTGAATTCTAAATTCCATTCATTGTTTTGACTAACCAAATACTCTTACTACTGAATGGGATTTAAATATTCAGAGTCCAGCCTTTGGTATGAACCTAAGGTGAACTGTATCCTATTACATTCAAAACTTTTACTGTATTTCCAATTATTACATGACTGTTAATTGTGATAGAATTACTCAAGTCTTCAAGCACCTTGCAATGGACTTTACTTATATTTCACTTAATGTACTTATAGTAACTACTAGTTCCATCACTTACAAACATTAGGCTTTGGGATTATCAAAAACTATAGTCTGTCGTTTTAAATAGATCAATTATAGATTTTTAAAGCATCAGTGACAATATATCTTTATAAAGCAGCAAGTCATTGGACATGACAAATTAAATTTAAAAATTCCAAAGACGATAAGGGCAAAATAACTTCGGAAACTGAAGTAACTAAAAGGTTGTACTGTAATTTCTTTGGGTACTGGATATTTTTTATGTGACTATGTTTTATGAATGATTATTATAATTAACAACTATTAGAAACTATAATGAACAAAAACCTTTAAAACTTATTGTTATTTCTGTCTAATAAAATTGACCTGGTATACTTGTTTCTCAATAAACCTTGTAACATTTGGCTTTGCCAAATTATAATTTAAAACTTAAAATAAACAAACTAAAGCTTGGACTACAAAAGATAGATTCAAAGGAACTAATCAAAATTGCTATGGAAATAACTTAATAAAATATCAAACTTCATGGATACAATGGACAACTGGTTCAAGTGACTGATGCATATAAATAATCATGGACTTAACAAGAATATAAATTTCTGATTGGCTTAGAGTGTACATGTACCAATAATATGGAGGCTCATTAAACTGAGTAAAGATTAATAAAAGTGAATGTGCCTGAGCATATACTGATAATTAATTATACAAATAAAAGAAGGCATCTGAGAAATAAAACATAGTAAGGACCTAAGTAAATATGCCATACCTATATTGCTAAGCAATGTTTCATCAATAAATTAAAATGCCAAACTAAGCAAACTAAAACTGGGACAAAGTCAAAATAGCTATGTGGAAACAAATCAATTCTATAGCCTATCATTCATCAGACAAATATTACCATAATCAATTATAATGTAAAACTTTCACAATAAACAAACTATATAAAGACAAAAGAACTTATCAACATTGTAGAAACTATGCTTGACCAACATTACATTAATGAAGTCAACGCACCAGGCCATATGGTGCTTGACCAACAAAATTAAAGGGAAATGAAGCCTCAACAAACTCAAGTTACTTAGATTTCTTTTCTCGATTCTGGGCGAAAATGAAATCTAAAACCATATCTAGAAGCAGCTCGGCGAGAAAAATCGAATGGCACCAAGTAGAATTCCCTAGGACTTATAGTTTGGGCTACAGAGGACTTTTAAAGTCCAAAAAACGGTCCCCTGGGCCCTCCAATCGAAATCCTAAACTAATGGTCCGATTTTAATTCTGTTTACGCCATTCGATTCAGCTTGCCAAAGTGTACTTATGGTATAAATTTAAACAAAATCCGTTCATAAATAACTTCTATGGAGTTTTTAAACTTTAAATGGGCCTAAAAATAGGTCAAAATTAAAAAATAATTATACCGTTGAATCCGCAACGGTGAGACGAATCCAAATATGTAATAATATTGACAAGTCAAAATTCGACCAAAATCGCCGATTTGCCTATAAATAACTCGTCTATGGAGTTTTTAAACTTTAAATAGGCCTAGGGGGGCCTAAAAATAGGTCAAAATTTAAAAATAATTATACCGTTGAGAGAATCGAATTTGAAGCAAATATTCAAACCAATAGACCTAAACTTGCAAAATAAACAAACTGAGACTAGATAATATAAAGACAAAAGAACAAATAAAAAATCACAGCGCATAACATTATAAGCAACTCGAACATATTAACACAATCTAACACTAACACCCAATTCACAAATATTTTAGGAATACATGATCACAAACAAATATTATACTAAAACTAAATGTTGTTTCTGTTCGGGCTCTGTCTCGAGAGAGAATGAGCTATTTTTCAACAGCCTACTGGACTGCAGCCCTCATAAGGCTGGTTAATCCGCAGAACAAATATTACTAATGACAATAGTGAGACTGGTACATCAGGAGGCAAATTACAGTAGATACAGGTAACTAAAGTACAGATGGGATAGGTGAAATATAGCATCAGAAATGCATGAAAACAAAGATAATTAAAGTTCGTCAAAGAGGTGTATTGCAATCAAGAAACGTCGTATGGGGGAAAAGTCAAAAGATGGTGAAGGAGCAAGGACGCGGAGGGATGCGGTGCGCAAAGAAAGCCGGCGCTCAGAATCATACCGAGGGCACTCACAAAGGATATGACGGACGGTGACTGGCGTTTGACAAGGAACACAAATGGGGGTGGAGTCGGAGGCGTTGTCATTAAATGGCCATGCGTGTAACGAGTGTGCCCAATACGTAGGCGCGTCAGGATGACCTGATTCGCCCGACACGGATCAATGGAGGATGGCCAAGGGTGTACACCGGCTAGTATACTGCGGAGGTGGTTGGTAGTATCAATGTTTGTTCGGGCTCTGTCTCGAGTCGGCCAACCTCAGCAATGGGGTATGTGCCTGAGTATATACATTAAAATTTAAAACTTGCAAACTAAACAAACAAAAACTGGGACAAAGACAATATAAAGTCAAAATAACCTATCAAAATTGCTATATGGAAACAACGCTTACTGAAATATAACTAGGCTACAGTATATTGTAAAACTTGCAAACTAAACAAACCAAAACTGGGACGACACAAGATAAAGACAAAAGAACTTCTCAAAATCACTACAGTGGTCCCTCTCATTTAGCGAATTCATTCCTAAAGTCGAGCCAAACCATCGCCAAAAGTGAATTTCGCCAAACGCGAATAGTACTTTAACCCTCCAGCCCCGGCTATGTATTATATATATATTCCTCGAAACCCGGGTGTTTTGGCTGAAAAACGTCTAGGCTAGGCTACCGTATATTCGTTAATCAGACTGCTTCCCGCATTCCCGCGCATCCCCAAGCGTAGCTGTGTTATTTACCTGTAGAATGGCATTAAGTAGAGCTCTCTAAGTCAACTGGTTGAGCTGTGATGATGATTTCATTGGAGATAACTTTATGGCCAAAACAGCCACTTTACACCACTTTTCGATACTTAACAACAACATACAGGCACACACGAACAAGCGACGCTCTCCTTCTTGTGGCCGGAGATGCGGGGCGTCGGTCCAGCCGGCTGTTGTTTACATGCGTCGGACCGACGCCTCGCACACGAAGCTCACAGGCTTTCAACCACTGGCGTTCAAGAGGCCTTCCGGGTACCTGTTATATGCTTTTTTATGGGCGTTCAAGAGGTCTTCCATGGTGAGAGGGTTAAATGGGAAAATTATCCATTAGTCTTTGACGAGGCCCGAGTTCACTCTTTTGGGCCTTTTCAAACCACCCGCCATGCGCATCGTCGATCGCCGACACACTCGGCGCCGTCTGCTTACTCTGTTTTTGCTAGAAGACATAGGCCTAGCCTATATATCTCCACAAAGAATTTACCTAACCTAGGTTAGATGTATATCAGGCAGCAGAATTCATTGTTATCTTGTGAATAGTCTTATTGATAAGGAATAACCACATAACCTTAGCAACAAGTTGCTAGCTAGCCAGACCAAGAAATGGTCTAACCTAGCTTAGATATATATCAGGAGGCATAAATCACTTTTACCTTGTGAATGGTGAAGACTAGAATTTTCTATACCAACTGCTTTTCGATTGAGCAAAATAATGAAATTGGTGGTGAGACATGGACAGCAAGTTACCAGGACCTCTCCAAACTGACACCTGTGGACAACAACTATAATGTAAAATGTAAAACTTGCAAACTAAACAAACCTAAACTTGGACAAAGACAATATAAAGGCAAAATAATTTAATAATGATAATACTAATAATAAGCATGTTACTTATTTCTCACAAGCGCCAATTTTTCCGCAGAATTCACTGGCGCTCGAAAAAACAAAAACAAAAACACAAATCACTTAAATCAATGCAACACAAAACCTATGCGCATCACCCAGCCACCAGCAGCGGCAAATAGCTTACACCCTATAGCCCTCCATGATGACACCCCTCTCGAGATCGTAGCTTCTTACAAAGAGAAAAGTCTTAAGTTGTCTCTTGAAGCACTCAACAGAACTTAGTTGTCTCATGGTCAGTGGCAGTCTGTTATATAACCTTGGAGCCATGTAAGAGAATGATCTCTCAAAGAAAGATGACTGCCGGAAAGCCCATGGCTCATCAAGACGCAGGGGGTCATCGTCATGGCGCACGGCTACACCATGGCGTGCCAGTGGACACCTGAGCAGCTCTGCAAGATACCCGGGCTCACCAAATTTGAGGACCTTGACAGTTACCAGACACAACTTAAATTCTATTCTAGCTTTTATTGGTAACCAGTGCAGTTTGATGTGATAAGAAGTGGTAGGGGTTCCAGGTGGAATTCCAAAAATGAGTCTTGCAGCTCTGTTCAGAACAGATTGTACTTTAATTAAAATGTAAAACTTGCAAACTAAACAAACCAAAATTGGGACAAGGTGGAAGACCCACAAATAAGGCATTGCAATAATCAACACGAGAGAATATCAATGAGTGGACCAGTGTCAGAAGGCAACGTCTAGGTATAAACTGCTTCACCGAGTAGAGATTTCTGATGTGTAGGTAGCAACTTTTGACAATCTGATTTACGTGCTCCTTAAAATCCAGTCTTGAGTTCAGGTACACTCCCAGATTCCGAACAAAGTTTACTGGTTGTAGCTGTGAGTCATCCGTATCAATGGAGAGTGCATTTACTGCGTCAGTATCCTTCTGTTTCCTCGGATGATGAGAATTTCAGTTTTGTTATCATTTAGTTTAAGTTTTCTTGTCCTCATCCACTTCTTGATATCGGTCATCAGCATTTCCACCTTCCTCTGTGTATCAGCTATGCCTGTGATCTTCACATAAATTTGGGTGTCATCAGCATAGAAATGATAGGTGACACCGTGTGCACGAAGCAGAAGAGATAAGCCACTAGTGTATATCGTGAACAGGACAGGACCCAACACTGATCCCTGCGGAACGCCATAGAGCAGGGGTGCCGAGTCCGAGACTATGTGGAAATAACGCTTACTATAATAAAATTAAAAAAGTTAATCCAAATTATATTATAACAAAGAAACAATGCATGAATACAATTTTACTCACCTTAATACAGTAAAGGGAATAGTGGTGGTGCTCCTCTCAACATTCTGGTATGATGGTGAGACATGGACAGCAAGTGACCAGAACCTCTCTACCTCTAAACTGAGACCTGTGGACAAAAACTATAATGTAAAACTTGCAAAAAAAAAAAAAACAGGAACGACACTATATATATAAAACAAAAATATTAAAAATATCACAGTGTGAAAATATCATCTATCTATATACTCAGGCCCAATCCCCACCTTTCCTAACCCCTTTTTCTTTTTAGCAAATTATAATGTAAAACTTGCAAAAATAAACAAACCAAAACAGGAACGACACAATATAAAGAAAACAGAATTATTCAAAATCACTATGTGAAAATAACAATTTAGCAAAATACATTTTTGAAATAAAAGAACACGAAACCACCACATAGAATGTACATCACTATATGAGTAAGTCAATTTGGGTCCCAATCAAATTTGTCGCGCATATATTAACATTCTCTCGTCATATCAAAGAAGTTAGTCAATTTGGGAAGTTCAGGACGTTCTGGTAAATTATGTATGAATAAGGAAACTACAATTCAAACAAATTTGCAATATGACAAGATACTAACAATAGTATGTATGTATGTATGTGATGTGCGCGAATTTGTGTTTTGTTTTTGTATCTTCATTGTTTTTCTGTTGTGTTGTGTTGTCCCCTCTGACTCAAGTCGGCCACAACCAGAAAAGAAAACAAAATGGGGAATGGGCCTGAGTAAATATATAGATAGACAGATAGATAGATGTATATACACAGGCACATACCCAATAACTAGAGGTGGCCCTCACAAACGATAGTGCTATCGGGTAGGTACCGTACCTGTGAGCATAGCATGAACACATGACCCCTACTAACTCCTACCCTACAAATAACCTACCGTACATCATTAATCGTAGTTATGTGCTATACTGAACTGCCTTGATAGTGTAATGGTTACAGTGTTTAAAATCTGTATGTGGTAACCCAGGTTCCAATCCCATGGATCACATGCTTTCTTTCATTAATTTTTGGGGGAGGTTTGGTGTTGGAGTGAAATTAATAAAAAAAAAAAATTATAGTACAAATAAATTAAGGATATCATAAAGGCAAGTAATTGATACTATAGTAAGTGAATAGATACAATATAATAAAAGTATACAGTACTGAAATTGCAAAATATGAAGAACCAACAACACATTTAAACTAAGAGTACCTACTCTTTTAACAGGAACAATGAATTTTATAATAATATCAATAATAACAATAGAAGTAGATAAACAATCAATAAATTCATATTTTTTCACCAACCAACCTCACTTCTAAACTCAATTAATGAAATCGACACATACAGTGGCACTCCAAGGACTCGAACCTAGGATACTCACACACCGAAATTCCGTGTATTTATGCATTACGCTATGAAGACAGTTATACCTAATTAATTGATTCAATTAAACTAATGAATATATGTGGTACTCCAAGGACTCGAACCTAGGATACTAACACCGAAATTCCGCACACAAAGCATTACGCTATCAAGACAGTTAAAGGTTTATGCACAAGCCTACAAATACAAACAGTAAGCAGAGGTTATACGAGAAACTTCAAGTTAAAAATGCTTGATTTAAATTATTTATATCATATATGGAGTGGAAATATATCTCAAAATGGCAGCTGGTGTGAATAGGCTAGATTGGGAAAGTCAACTTCTGTGTATTAGTAGTTTGTATTTTTCTTTCATTTATGCATCTACAGCATATAATAGGCTTCTTACTAACACATTCATAGGACAGGTCTGACACATTGCCAGACAAGACCGTAGATTTGTTAGTGAAAAGAAAACAAATTAAAACACAAGTAAATGTAGGCCTATAAGTGAAAGAAAAATATCTATAAACTAACAATAAATAGGCGAGTCAAAAATCAATTAAACAATCGTGAAAACATCCGCCGGAACTGCCTGGCACACAGCCGAGGACCAGCGGTATTGATATCTCGAGCGTGTTGGAACACCGAGATGACGTTCTTCATCGAGGGTCGCCCGGTCCAGTCCTTCGCCACCATCTGATGAAGTAATGCAACAACGTTGGTCGGAAGGGGAGGGAGGTGGAAAGTACGTCCTACCGATTTGAAAATAATATTCATCCAAATACCGAGGGAATAGATGTCACTGTAATGAGTGCTGACATCGCCACAATACACCTCGGGGGCGTACCAGAAATAATCCTTCTCGTAGACGTTTGGATCGGGGTCAGGGTCCGGGAATCCAGCTCGTTTAAAATTTTCACAGGCCCAACCAAAATCAATTACGTTGGTCTTAACTTTTCTGCCAACTTTATGGATAATAATATTTTCCAATTTCACATCGTTGTGAATGATGTTTTTCTTATTGATCTCTTGGATACTTTTACAAACTTTGATGACAATTTTGAACATTTCATCCCAGCTACTATGGCCAATATGTCATTTATGTGGTCTATAAGGGTAACCCCTGGGCAAAAGGTTATCACCAAAAGAGGCTTATCCTTCGCGACAGCTAGTAATTTTGGAGCTCCCCCTGCCCCATCTACCTTAGCCATTAATTCTGCCTCGCACAGAAACTCACTTACCGAGGAATCAGTGGTGTCGGTACCTATTTTGGCGCACGCTACATGACCCCTGTATTTTACCATGTAAGCCGAGGCAGTTGCTCCGCTGCCAAGGCATTTTAGGATTTCCATGGAGGCCTCAATATCAAATGATTGTCGTACAAACCTTTCTTGAAAGTTGTACATGTTAATATTAATTTTAGTTGTTATTTAAGGTTAAGTATGCGTTATTCTAATATATGTTTCCACATAGCGATTTTGATAATTTAATTTGACTTTATATTGTCCTTGTCCCAATTTTGGTTTGTTTAGTTTGCAAGTTTTACATTTTAATTAATAAACCTTAATTAACACACTTATGATGACACTAAAACAATTGATAAATGTCGCTATCGATACACAACCAAAGAGAACGTCGTTTTACTTCGAGGTACTATGAACGAATGAAGTGCTCTAAGAATGAAGTTTTTCAGACAACCTGCTCTGCGAATCTATCAAAATATCTACATAGTTTTCTGTTTACTAAGCTAGTTTTAATTTAACTCCATAGCACATATAGCTTCTTAAATCTATATTCTGATGTAAAAAAGGCTATTATATTTGCGAAAATTGCTTGAAATATAATATAATAGGCCTACATAAATAATTTCCAATAATTATTTAATATAATTTAGTTACCCATACTATAACAATCGTTTTCTTTGTATGGTGGTCAAAGAAAATATACTTGTTTGGGTAACTAAATTATAAAGTATGGCCAGAAAGGAATAACGAAAATTTAACTTTCGCTTTTGTAACCACTAACCGGAGAGGGCCGCGCACGGGCAGCATGATATGCAGGAGTTGTGCGGGAAACTAGAGGTTAATGGGAAGGTTAAGCCGTTAAGGTTATGATGAGATACATGATGGGTGATCCTAGCTTGAACATCATCATTAGTGGGACTGCTAACCCGTTCAATACCAGCGACGTCTTTTCCATTATATTCTGGCAAATTAGTACACTATTTTATTGAGCCTAGAAAGGACGTTTACACATTAAAAGGCTACATTCTATCCCAATTAATCCCTTTAGCTACCCCATATCCTTCCTATGCTTCATAAAATCAGTTAAATATTGCAGAAATCAAATATAAAAGACATCACCGGTACTGAACTGGTTAACTACATGAAATGGTAGATTAGATGATTCCTCTCATGGATGTTGTAGGAAAAAAAAGTACCAAAATATGTCAGGGCTGCCTAATATGTGTGTGTTATACTAGGCTGAGGCTGCCTCTTGTATGTATGTATGTATGTATGTATGTATGTATGTATGTATGTATGGCTGCCTCTTGTAGATCGTATATTTGTCAGGTGTTAATTTGTGTCTTTTTCTAGGTCAAGTATTAAGATATTTAGGATTATATTTAGCATCTGTTCTAGGTCAAGTAAGATATTTAGGATTATATTTAGAATCTGTTGTCTGTGTTATTGTTTTTGTATATTTGAGCCAATATGTTTAGAATTGTATGTAACACCTGTTGTCTATGTAATTGTTTTTTGTATATTTCAGCCAAGATATGTATGATTTTGTGTAGCATCTGTTGAATAATATCGTGTAGTGATGTCCATAATATATTGTCAAAACGCGTCATAATCCTCAAGGGGTTATGTACCAATCTTGCTGTATCATTAAATATGTTTATTCAGCTTAGGAAGGACCAGTAGAATTCATATATATATACTGTAGATTATCATAACCACTGTGAATTTTAGAGGTACTTTCTATGTAAAACAAAAAAGTAGTTTAATGAGAGGTTTATAGTTTACTCCCTAGACCTCCAAGCTTAAAAAGAAACCAGAACAAAAATACACAAGATCACCCTTCTGCATAAATGTTTGCATTTAAAAAAAAAAAAAAAAAAATGCTGGAAATATACTATACCCCGAAATGTACACATTTATCTCGACTTGTTTTTTATAAGATTGATAGAGGTCTAGGGAGCAAACTAATAATAAATAATATATAATAATGGACAAAGAAGAAGAAGAAAAACGTACAATCCCCCCCCCCCCCTGCTATAGACAGAGTACATGGTAAAATATACACAACGCGACGACTGTAAAGAAGTGATCAGGATATCGATAATTCTCACGATAGAAACCACTCTTATATGACACACTCCATCTGCCGGATTAAATTATACATATGTACAGTACGGCTGAGAGAGAGAGAGAGAGAGAGAGAGAGAGAGAGAGAGAGAGAGAGAGAGAGAGAGAGAGAGAGAGAGAGAGAGAGAGAGAGAGAGAAGAGAGAGAGAGAGAGAGAGAGAGAGAGAGAGAGAGAGAGAGAGAGAGAGAGAGAGAGAGAGAGAGAGAGAGAAAGAGAAAGAGAAAGAGAAAGAGAGAGCGAGAGAGAGAGAGAGCGAGAGCGAGAGAGAGAGAGAGCGAGAGCGAGAGCGCGAGAGCGAGAGCGAGAGAGCGAGAGCGAGAGAGCGAGAGCGAGAGCGAGAGCGAGAGCGAGAGCGAGAGCGAGAGCGAGAGCGAGAGCGAGAGCGAGAGCTACGTAGATACACAGACCACAAGGTCCTTACTAGGCAGTCTGGCCTTACAAACTATATATGTATATATATGTATATATATATATATATATATATATATATATATATATATATATATATATATATATATATATACAGTATATATATACAGTATATATATACACCGGTACATACATATACACACATACACACACACACACACACATATATACACATACATACATACACACATACATACATATATATACAGTATATATATACATACTGTACAGTGCACACACATACACATACATAAAAAAAAAAAAATTCATATCACCCCAGCCCTCTGCAGATAGAGGTCAAGCCTTCCCTTGAAAGCGTTTATTGTGTCGCTCTCCACCACTCTCGCTGGTAGTTTATTCCACTCTGTCGCCACACTGTAGGTGAAGAAACTCTTTGGGACATCTAGGTTTGCCTTTTTGGTTTTTAATTTAATTCCATTTCCGCGAGTTTGATTAGTATTGTTTAATGTGAATAGTGCATTTACATCGACTTTGTCGAAACCTTTTAGTATCTTAAAGCACTCAATAAGCTGACCCCTCAACCTCTTTTTTAATGAGAACAGGTTCAATCGTTTAAGTCTTTCTTCATATGGTTTATTTCTTAATGAGGGTATCATCTTCGTCGCTCTACGCTGTACTGACTCGAGTCTTACAATGTCTTTGATCAGATAAGATGACCAGAACTGCACACCATATTCAAGGTGGGGCCTCACCATACTTTTGAACAGTGGCACTATTACGTTTTCATGTTTATATGTAAATTTTCGTTTAATAAAGCCCAATGCTATGTTTGCTTTATTTGCAGCTGCTATACATTGGTCGGAAGTTTTTAGGTTTTCAGATATTAGTACCCCTAGGTCTTTTACTACCGTTGCGGTTTTTATTTGTTTGCCATTCATTTCGTATTTGTATTTCATATTTCTGCTACCAACCTGCAGCACCTGACATTTATCGACATTGAAGGGCATCTGCCATTTTTTCGACCACTCTGATATCTTGTTTAAATCAGATTGCAACGCATTTCTATCATCTTCGTTCAGGACTGTATTTCCTATTTTTGTATCGTCGGCGAATTTGGAAATGGTGTTGTTTACCCCTACATCAATATCGTTAATGTAAATGAGAAACAGGACCGGTCCAAGGACTGAACCCTGTGGAACTCCACTAGTGACAGGCTCCCACTCCGATTCCACTCCATTTATCACCACTCTCTGTCTTCTGTCTGTAAGCCAATTTTTTATCCAAGAATGAATTTCACCTTTGATACCTATCCTCTCCAGTTTAGCCAATAGTTTTCGGTGAGGCACCTTGTCGAAAGCTTTTTGAAAGTCCAAGAAGATTATATCTAGTGATTTCGTCATGTCGTTATATGTGAATAGTTTGTTATAAAATTCAATCAAATTTGTTAGGCATGACTTATTTGATCTAAAGCCGTGTTGACTATTTTTGATTAGGTTGTTTGATTCGAGGTAATCTACTATCTTATCTCTAAGGATTTTTTCCATGATTTTTCCTACAATTGAAGTTAGACTAATTGGTCTGTAATTACTCGCTTTGGCCTTCATCGACACAACTTTATGAAACCTGGGAAGGTCATGTGGTAGCTCAAAGGATTAACCCCTTGAGTATCATGACGCAATTTAGACATTTTGTTATGGTTATCATTAGACAATTTTATCCAACTTAGGAAGGATAGGTGAGAGTGAGAAGCATTATTGAGTTGGTTTTGACCCTTGGATTCCCAGAGGTCCTTCCTAAATTGCACAAAATTGTCTAATCATAGCCAAAATATACTGACAAATTGCGCATAATCCTCAAGGTGTTAATTACGATAGTCTGTAGCATTTTAATGGGTATGAAGAGGCCTTGAAACGGCACCATACTATTATTGCAGACTTTACAATTACTTTACTTAACTAGGCTATACTGTACTGTACACATTTTAACCAACACACCTAAACTTCGTTAGATGCAGAAATCGCCACCCAAAATGTTTTTGCGAGGCTAGTCTACACCAGACTGGCCCAGGGCTCGAACCCGGGTCCCTACGTTTACGAGGCGAACACTCTCACCACTAGACCAAAAGAAGTACTCCACTTGGGCTGATAGCTTAGGCGATTTTCAACACCCAGTTCTGTTTAAGCACTTGCCACAATTGCTGTCATTACGGAAAGACGTCCTTCCTGAGCTGAACAAAATCATCATACATTGAACAGTACATCACCAGTACAGAAGGGGTTAATGAGAAGCTACCCCTAACTGGGATTTGAACCTTGGTCCCCTCACACACCAGGTGATCACCCTATCAATGAGACCAATAGAGATATCCCACTTGGCCAGATTGGCTTAAGTATATTGCAAATTTAGTGAAATATTACATTTAAATATGAATTGTAGTTTCTTTATTCATACAGAATTTAGTCAAATTTACCAGAACATCCCGGACTTCCCAAATTGACTAATTCCTTGAACTGACGATAGTGCTTTGTTATATGTGTGATTAGTTTGCTTGGGAAACAGATTAACTTGCTCATGTAGTAATGTACACCCTATGTGGTGGATTGTGTTCTTTTGTTTCATAAATTTTATTTTAGTAAGCGTTGTTTCCACATAGCGATTTTGATTAGTTCCTTTGCGTTTATCTTGTGTCGTCCCAGTTTTGGTTTGTTAATTTTGCAACTTTTACATTATAATTGCCACAATTTTGGCGTTTACATTCTGGACCAAATTAATAGGGAGGTGTATGAGTCTCTTGGAACGGAAGAGCAAGGTTTGGGCATTGAATGTTGAGTGACCGAACAGCCCCGAAGGGTTGAGTGAATACATAGAAGTACTTGGAGTTTGGGGGAGGGAGGCTACGAATCCTCCTCTCCTTGGACAAAAATAAATAAATAAAATACAAAAATAAATACTGCATTAAAATTTGCAATAAAAACAAATACAAACTCACTTGTTGCTGTTGTTGTAGTAGCCTGGAGATGCTGTTTATGGGAATCCCTCGTCATCCTGGTAGTCCTAGGAGCCACACCTCCCCGGGGGGAGGTTGTGTATAGTGAGATCCGTTTATGAAAGGGTAGCGGGGAAGCTGGTTAGTTTACTCCATCCGTAGCTCTCCCAGCAGTACCATCGTTGCAGGTGAATCTCATCAGCGCGCTTACTAAACTGGAAAAATAGATAGAATAAGAAAAGTGGAGAGGAAAGAAGAAAATATATTTATATAAATCATTATAAAGAAAGCTAAAAGTGCAATATATCAGGGGATAATAATTATCCCCTGATACATCACTGTTAACCTTGGTAACCCTGGTCTCTGGGTCTTCTCCTGGATGACCTAGATGTGTGTGAATTTGTATTTTGTCTTTGTGTGTTCATTGTTTTCTGTTGTGTTTTGTGTTGTCCCTATTCTTGCTCTGTCTTGAGTCGGCCAAAAAAAAAGAAAAAAAAAAGGAAAAGTGGGGATTGGGCCTGAGTAAATAGATAGAAAAGACAATATTGTATTATGGTTTATAGATCAAATTCTATCTGTGGAAGTGATAAAATGGCCAAAACAATGCTATTTCATTACATGCCTTGTATTCCTTCTCATATTGTCTTTTGGAAGTGATTAATGGCCAAAACAATGCTATTTGATGTGATTTTTTTTTCTTGTATTCCTTCTCATATTGTCATTGGAAGTGATAAAATGGCCAAAGCAAAATAATTTCAAGTCAATTTTCTTGTATTCCTTCTCATATTGTCACTGTGGAAATAACACACTGAAGATTTACCAAAACAATCTAAACATACATACATACCGGTACATATACAGTCTATCTATCTATCTATTGCCGGACGCCTTACTCCCCTTAATGGGGGTGGCCATACACAAAATGCCCCCAAGCAGACTTATCCCCTGTAAGAGGGACAACCCATGCCAGTTTACTGAAGGACTTACAGGATTGACCACTCAATTTAGGGTCCATCCGACTCCGAGGCCTTTTATGTATTTTGTTAGCACTATTTTTCTACAGTAGTGTGTGGCTAATCCATCCACTAGCCTGTTTCACCCTAAGGTGGCAGTACAGATTTGTACTCCCCTAAACAGGTTGCCGACCAAGGCTGACGAGTCCCATCCACCCGGATTTGTATAAGGTTATCTCCCCTAGATGGGTTGCCGACCAAGGCTAACGAGTTCCATCCACCCGATTAATACATATACAGTACTGTATGTTTAAGACCGTTTTCCCCACAGAGAATGTGGTTACAGTCTCGCGTCCTAAATGGCGGCTTTACAGGCGACCCTGTCAAGGGCTACCTCTGTTGTCAAGTTCTTTATTTTGAGATCGGACCGGAGTACCTGATCCCACGTCATTCTAGGTATACCCCTATGCGCAGCTCCGCCCCTGTTCACAGTCCGGCATTTCTTCACCCAGTTCTGATCATCCATTCCCTCCAAGTGTCCAAACCTACCAAGTCGGTTCATGCTCACTGACACTCCTAATGCCAATACTGTACTAATAAATATGCAATACTAATATACCGGTATATAAAAAAACACAAAACAATAATCAAAATAATACCAAATCGAACTGTCATAAGCTAGTACAGTTATTCCTCATTTAAAGTTGTACTGTAGTTACGTTCCTGAAAATCCAGACTTTAAATGAAGTAATATTTGTTTTGTATTTGTCTTGCAATTTTGGACTTTTTTGTGACTTACAATTTGACCCTTTCGTGCACCAGAATGCAATTGTGCCCTTTCAGGGATACTTTAAAGCTTTTATGAATATCAGGGTGTTTAGAAACCTTTAGTTTAATAACTTCAACCTCTGCAATTGTCTTTGAGTGAGCCTTGGGCAAAAAACTAATTTTGGAGAGGTACAGTAATTATAAGATTGAGAGAACTCTATCTCTGATTGCTAGTCGGCAACAGTGGCGTCCATACGTGCATGAAAGGGTTAAAATAAGGTAACTGTAAGTGAGGAACACCTGTACAGTAATAAAACACAAAAACAAACCCCATAGTCCAGGTGAGTCTTACTTACTTGGAGTTGGTTCGGCCACCTTTCAATAACCTTGGCGATAGCTGTTCCCCGAGTATGTTTGCGGCTATTCGAGGGGGCAGCTCTCTCTCCCACGAAGCATAGCTTATCAGGCACCGATTTGAGATGGTTGTCCAAGGCTCTCTTGAAGACTTCCATTGGCACATCCATCACATCCATCAGCTTTCTTACATTCTCTGGCATTTTGTTGAAGAGACTAGGACCCCTATTTGTCAGCCAAGAGTCCCTCAGTGTGCCCAGAGCTCCCGTTAGTATCTGGGGTGATAGGGTCGGGGAGAGAGGTGTGCCAGTATTTACCTAAGTGTTTGTCTCTCGGCTGCTCGCTCCAACTCTCTCTCTCGCTCAGCATCGTGCTCCACCAGTGGCCTCACCAGCACAAATGCATCCTGAAAATCGCAGTATTTTAGTCAATTTTTCCAAGACATTGATCATACTATACCTACGGTTGTAAAGGCTAGAAATTGCGGCAATAGCCTAAACGGAAAACAAGATGTGTAGATATACTTGAGGTGACCAGGTCAAGTGAGAATATCTCTCTTGGTCTAACTGTTAAGAGTACTCGCTTGATATCCGAGGGGTCCTGGGTTCAATTCTCGGCCTAGGATAGCTCCTCATACCATATTTTTGGGGGCGAATTTCCGCAACTAAAGAAATTTAGCTACTGTACTTTGGTAACATTGTCTAGAGTTAAATAAAAATATAAATGTGTAAGTAACAAGCGAGTTTCACTGCACGTTTCATCGTACTCAGCTGCGTGCCTATATAATGTTTACCTTAGTTAGAATAATGTTATATCAACCTTTATGCTACTGTATGTATAGTTTTTAAGTTCCCAAATGGAGTACAGATCTCCCTCACTATCCAATGCCCCAATTTACGATATAATTATAGGTTTTTAGGTGTTTGGGTTTGGGTTTTGGCTGGTCCGAGAATGCATCCCCATTTACCCCATTAATTTTAGGGTTTGCTATACGATTTTTCTATTTAAGATCGGGTTTTCAGGAACGTAACCCAATTGTAAATTGAGGGCGACCTGTACTAATAATTTTGGATACAATCTCTGTAGCATACAGTGTATAATTATGAGGCAAATAGAACTACAGTAGTGAGAACAAAACTAAACAAGAACCAAGTGGAAAAGTCTAAAAAAATAGGTTCTCCCACAATTAGCCTAAAATAGAGGGGTGTCAAGTGTGTATCAATGTCAGTTTTCTATCATTAGATCACCTTAGCCATTTCTGTCTGTCTCTTTTACTGTCTTACTTATCCTTCTGGGAGCAGGTGCTAGGAATCCTCCTCCCCTTGTAAAATTCACCTACTAGACTACTCAAGACGAGACAGAGAAAGGGCCGATGAAACGCAAAACTGGTCCCGGACCCTAAGAATTGGAACTTGAGCTGCTTGTTTATGTTCAGGCTCTGCCTCGAGTCGGCCACCCCTAGCTATGGGGTATGTGCTTGGATATATACAGTACATATAGATCACAAAACAATAGAGGCTTACCAGAGTATTTTGTGAGCTTGTTGTATTCTGAGGTTGTTGATGTTGACCTGACCGTAGTGGAGAACACCATTAACCTCCCGGGTGTCCAGGTCCTTCAGGTATTGATTCAGGTGCCTGTTGACCAGTCCGGGGAAGCCACCACCTTCTTGACTTCCGAATTTCACAGTTGCCATCCATCTCATCTACAAATAAAACAGGTCATTAGTTTCCAATACAATCAAATTAAACTACAGGTCTCCCTCACTATCCGATGCCCCGATTTACGATATTATTATAGGGCGGTTCTTTAGTGGCCACCCCTTCGACGATCGCGGCGTCAGGCAATAGATAGATAGGTACAGTATTTGTTTGGATTTTGGTGGCTGGTCCGAGAATGCATCCCCATTTACCCCATTAATTAATTTTAGGGTTCGCCATACGATTTTTCTATTTAAGATCGGGTTTTCAGGAATGTAACCCAATACTGTAGTATATAGAGGGAGACTTATAATTATATATCAGCTAAGAGTAAACATAATAAGGTTATCTTGAACATTACTTTCACCATATTATTAGAAATAATGAATTAGGGGCAACCTCGTACAGCTTCTTGCTCTGTTATAGGGGCACATGTATTGAGTATTGTTCGTATGTGTGGGGAGGTTCCACTCATACCATACTTCTCGAAAGAGTTAAATCAAAAGCATTTTGCCTCAACTCACTTCCGCTTACTACCGGTAATTCCCTACACTCTCATTCTACACACTGCCATGTTGCATATCTTTCTCTTCTATCGCTGTTACAACAAATCAGTGTTCTCTCGGTGCATACCCCCTCCCTTACAGCAAGAGCGAGGCACCCGCCTTTCAACAGTCCCACTCATATTCTATCCAGCTCTACAACCCAAGAATTGGCAAATTTTCTGTCTTTCTTCTACTCAACAAGTGAACTCTGGAACTCTCTCCCTTAATCTTTCCTTCATCCTATGACTTAAATTGCTTTAAACTCTGTGTGTCCAGGCATATTGACACAAATGTCCCTTGAATTTGGCTCTCTGTCACTCTTTTGGCTTTGGGGGATGCTCGTTACAAGCTACCTGCCTTTTGTCGCCTTCATACACATAGAAAGCAAGAGAGAGAAAAAATAATGGGAATAGGATAATCTGGGGAAACACTACATCCTAAGTAACTGTTCTGATTTTTTTTTTCTGGTAACATTCAAGACAGCTAGAGCCGCCTTATTTACCAAGTTTTCTCTATATTTTTCCAAAGAATTTAGTGTTTTATTGTTGTTTTTCATGGTTTGAGTGGAGGATTTGCATTAACTTTACCCATTATTAATTAATCTGAAGATACGGTGTCAAATGGTGCCATTTATTGGGTGAAGCGCTTCCCTCAACCCCCCCCCCCTTGACTTATTGTCATCCTCATACTGTATATGTTGATCTGTAAGGGGCTGGGGACAAGAACAGGTTGCCGGTATTTAGTTTTTGCGAGTAACGCTCGCATCATTTATTAGGTGAATCGCGGCCGTTCAAACAAGGAGGAGGTCAAGTCGAAAAATTCACTGGACGGAATGCTTTGTCGGGATTGATTATTTTGGTGTTATTTTTCTGTGTAATCGTTTTTTTTTTCAAGTTGTCGATAACTAAACTCCTCCATGCAGACTATAGCCCTAATGAGAAAAATATGGTGAGTTTATAGGTCCCTATTTTCCCTAATAAATTGTTTCTAATAGCCTAGTACGGCGCAAGATGTCTTCAATGTCATTATTACCAGCAGGGGGCAAATAACAGCTGCAGTGGGATAATTTAAAAAAATACCCGGTACTGTATATACTGTGCAGTATATATAAAATACCCGGTACTGTATATACTGTACAGTATATATAAAATACCCGGTATTGTATATACTGTACATTATATATAAAATACCCGGTACTGTATATACTGTACATTATATATAAAATACCCGGTACTGTATATACTGTACATTATATATAAAATACCCGGTACTGTATATACTGTACAGTATATATAAAATACCCGGTACTGTATATACTGTACAGTATATATAAAATACCCGGTACTGTATATACTGTACAGTATATATAAAATACCCGGTATTGTATATACTGTACAGTATATATAAAATACCCGGTACTGTATATACTGTACATTATATATAAAATACCCGGTACTGTATATACTGTACATTATATATAAAATACCCGGTACTGTATATACTGTACAGTATATATAAAATACCCGGTACTGTATATACTGTACAGTATATATAAAATATATATAGGCCTAGGCCTATATAATTTAATAAATAAAAAGTCAAATAGCCCAAGACGTGCTTCTACACGTGAACATAACTAGCGAGCGTACAACTTTTGTAAATAAAAGACGAAACGCCCGCTAACGCCCTTACCAAAAGTGGGCCGAAGTTACTGGTCCGATTTGTTTTCTTTTTTTGCCAGACGCAGTAATTCCCGAGATCGCAAACTTTTTCTTCAATAAGAACTCTCAAAAAAAATAACGCTGTTATCCCTAAAGTATCTTAATCTTTTAATACCCGGTAATGGGTCGGTGGGCTTGCGACCCCCACCCGGAAAAAATATCTAAGCAAAGAAAAACGAACGAACAGCCTCGGATGCGGACGGAACCAACGTTGACGAACCACGACCGACTAAGGACATGCCTTCGGACATTCTGAGAATGGCTACGTGGAATGTTAGTGGCATGAATGATGGCACAAAAGAGAGAGAGGTTCTGGAAGTGTTAGTGAATGCCAGGCTGGATGTATGTGGAATGACAGAGACCAAATGGAAAGGTTCAGATGTGAGAGAATGGGAATGTGGAATGGGTGTGTGTGCTGGAGTGAGTGAAGGAACAGCGAGAGAAGGTGCATGTTTGTTTGTAAGTAGCAAATGGAAGGAATGTGTAAGAGAGTATGGGTCTGTGGGTTCAAGGATTGTGTGGGTGAGAATGAAAGTAGGAATACAAACGTGGGTGATTGTATGCGTGTATGCCCCGACAGAGGATGTACTTGAAAGAAAGAAAGAGGAGTTCTGGATGAATGTGGAGGCGTGCCTGGAGAAGTTTGACAAGAACGAAAGAATATTTCTGATTGGGGATATGAATGGTAAGGTGGGTGATAGGAAAGTTGAGGGAGTGGTGGGAGGGTGGGGGGTACCATCAGAGGTGAATGGGAATGGTAGTGCACTTGTGGACGTATGTGTGGGGAGGAGGCTGTGGATAGCCAACACCTTCTTCCGACACAGAATGATCCACAGGTACACGTGGAAACGGATGTTGACGATGAAGGATAAGACAGTGGTGGAACGAAAGTCATTGATTGATTATGTATGTGTGGATGAACGAATGAAGAAATCTGTGATGGATGCTAGGGTGTATAGGGGTATTGGAGGGGGTCTGTCTGATCATTATGTAGTGGTAGCTAAGGTTAGGATACAAAAGAAGTGGGTGAGGAGAGCGGGAGGGAGGCGAGAGGAGGGTGGAATGGTGAGGAGGGTGGAGAGGTTGCAGGAGGAGGAAGTCAGGGAGGAGTACAGGAGAGCAGTGGAAAGACGACTAGGTGGGTTCGACCTGGAAGTTATGGAGGAAGTGGAGGAGATGAGCAAGGTGTTTAAGGATGAGATCTGTGCAGCATGTGAGGAGGTGTGTGGAGTGAGGAGAAGAGGGAGGGGAGTGAAAGGTACAGCATGGTGGACAGAAGAGGTAAGAATAGCTGTGGAAGAAAAGAAGAAAGCATATAGAGAGTGGTTGGGTAGTAGAGGGAATGAAGATTCCGAGAGACAGAAACGAGCGAGGTACGTGGAGAGTAAGAGGGTGGTGAAGAGAGTAGTGAAGGAAAGTAAGAGAAGAGTAGATGAGGAATTTGGAAGGAATCTGAGTGTAAAATGGAGGGAGAGTAAGAAACTGTTCTGGAAAGAAGTCAAGAAAGTTAGGGAAGGTAGCAAGGGAAACAGTAAGGGTGTGAAAGATAAGAATGGGAGAATGCTAGCCGAGAAGCAAGAGAGAGTCGAAAGATGGAGGGAGTACTTCAGTGAGTTGCTAAATGAAAGGAATGAAGAGCCAGCAAACATAGCTGGATATGGTATGGGAGGGAAAAGAAGAGAAGTAGTGGATGAGGAGGTGGGGATCAGGAGGTCGAAGTGTGGGAAGCCATGAAAAGAGTGAAGTTGGGGAAAGCACCAGGAACAGATGGAGTGTGTGGGGAAATGTTGAGGTATGGTGGTGAGATAGTGATAGAATGGGTATGGAAAATGTGCAAACTAGCATGGGAGAAGGGGAGTGCACCCGATGACTGGAAGACTGGCATAATAGTCCCCCTATATAAGGGCAAAGGGGAAAGAGGAGTGTGTGGTAACCACCGAGGAATATGTCTTCTAAGCGTAGTAGGGAAGGTATACAGTAGGGTAGTGATTGAGAGAGTGAGAGTGAGAACGGAGAAATGGATAGGCGACGAGCAGGGAGGTTTTAGGAAGGGAAGAGGATGTGTAGATCAGATTTTTACCCTGAATTGTGTTGTGGAGAAGTATCTGGAGAAGAAACAAAAGGTGTATGTTGCCTTTATGGACTTGGAGAAGGCCTATGACAGAGTGGATAGAGAAGGTTTGTGGAAAGTACTTAGAATATACGGAGTAGAGGGCAAGTTGCTGAAAGCAGTGAAGAGCATGTATGAGGGTGCAAAGGCGGCAGTACGTGTGGAGAGTGAGCAGAGCGAGTTCTTTGACCTGAATGTTGGTTTGAAACAGGGGTGTGTGATGTCCCCGTGGTTGTTTACTGTATATATGGATGGAGTTATGAAAGAAATACTATCAAGAGCAGTGGATGTTGGTGTATCGTTGAAAAGGGAGGGAATTGAGTGGAAGCTACCTATACTGCTGTTTGCGGATGATACAGTTCTGATGAGTGATAATGAATGGGAGTTGCAGGGTCTGGTAAATGAGTTTGGAACAGTGTGCGAAAAACGGAATTTGAAGGTAAATACGGGGAAGAGCAAGGTTATGGTCTTCGAAAGGGGTGAAGTCACAGAGTGTGAGGTGAAGCTGAACGGTCAGGCTATGGAGATCGTCAACTCTTTTAAGTATCTGGGCAGTGTGTTGAGTAAAGATGGGACTATGGATGAAGAGGTGCGGGAGAGGGTACAACAGGGGAAGAGGGTTGTAGGAACGCTAAAAGCAGTAACAAGAAATAGGGTGGTCAGTATGGAAGTGAAGAAGTCCTTGCATGACAGTGTGGTAATCCCGACACTGACTTACGGAAGCGAAGCATGGACGTTGGTTGAGAGACTCAGACCAAGAGTGAGAGCAGTGGAAATGAATTACTTAAGGAGTGCGTGCGGAGTTACATGGAGGGATAGACAGACTAATGAGGAAGTAAGAAGGAGGTGTGGTGTGGAGGTAGATGTGCTGGAAAGTGTGAAAAGGAACAACTTGAGATGGTTCGGCCATATGGAACGTATGGAAAGCGAGAGAATGACTAAGAGGGTGTACGAGAGCGAGGTGGAGGGACAGAGGGGGAGAGGTAGACCGAATATGAGGTGGAAGGATGGAGTGAGGAACTACATGAACGAAGGCGGTGCTGGTTGGGGGGAGGGGCGTCGACTGACTGGGGACAGAGGTGCATGGGGGCGGTTCGTTCGTGGCCACCCCTTCGGGGATCACGGCGTCAGGCAATAGATAGATAGATAGATCTTTTAATCTATTAAAGGATCGATTTGTGGGTGGCCATGAACATTAGGCGTTTGTCACGAATCGCTAGGTCAGGTTGCCCGGACTTGACATCTACCAATAACATTTTAGACAGCGCAGGCTTGATCCACCGACCCTTTGATCAGCAGCCGACGCTCTACTGACTATGCCACGGCTCGCGAAATTACCATGGGCTATTACCGGATACCGGTAGGCTAGTCCTACTCTTTCTTGGGTCAAATTGGATTTTCGGTCACGTAAGTGTTTTTTGTATTACAGTATAATCCTTTTTCTCATCAGTTCCTTCATTGATTAGTGTTTTAAGGTGGTTTTCCTTTTGCAAATTCATTTTTACCCAATATTTTGCAATATTAAAACATGCCCCCTAAAACCATATTTTGTCATTACCCTAACCTAACCTGGGACTTCCGCCCCCAGACCTCCTCAGGGTTAACATTGATATAGAATAGCCTATGACAAAATACTAAAAATACGGTAAAAAAGTGGAAAATATTAGTTCTCAGCTGATCCAAGATGGCCGCCATTTTTCCTTCCACCCTTATTTAACCCAAATAGTCTAGGGAAAAATAATTTAATATGCAGTGGTAGAGAGTAAAGACATAGCCTATATTGCGGTGACTAATACTGTACTCTATGACAAAGCTATAGGCCTAGTACATAGGCCTATTTAGAACATTAAATCCCATACGTGACCGAAAATCCAATTTGTCCCATTCTTGCACAAAGAATAGGCGGAATTATTCTATAATTGCACCTAGCCTATACGAGCTAAACAAATTATTATTGTGTTTAACAGGAAGGTACGACGAGGTAAGTGATGTGGTATAGGTGGCAATATGCGGAAATGGATTATATGGGCATTCCGCCCCCTCTGACCCCCTTACGAAAATCTACGGTTACTCACTCCACCCCAACTGGATTTCTACTGTTTTACCCAACCAGCGGGGGTGTGGGGGCGGCAGCCCCCACCCATAATACTAGGATAGGTTAGGTAAGGTAGTTAGGTTAGGCTAATGTCTCTGAAATATTGTAAAATCCGTGTCCCATCTAGATTGATAGACTTTTGTCAGAGGGGGCGGAATGCCCTTAGGCTATAATCCATTTCCGCATATTGCCACCTATACCACATCACTTACCTCGTCGTACCTTCCTGTTAAATACAATGGCTATTCTGCAGAACTACTCCTCGATTACGGGATTCCTGTCTCGTGGATTTTTTTGTTTTATCTTACCTTACTCAGGGGACCTTACTGGTGTGCAGATAAGTGCTACTTTTCTTATTTTGTCAATTTGATTTTCACTCCCCTATAACATTATCAGAGTTATTTTTGTACAGCAAGTCCAGGACACTTTGTTTACATTCTAGCCTCCTTGGAGGCTCCTCCCCTATGTTTAGTAGCCAATCAGAGTGGAGCTTAACCTACAAGAAGTCGGTACATTTATAATGGTACTTTCCTGTTATCGACAGCCAAAGCTGAAGATTGCAGAGTAAACACCATAGACTTTATACCATCAATTTTGTATAGTTTTAAATACCTAATCAGCAGGGGGGGGGGGGGGGGGGGGGGCAGCCCCCACCCATAATACTAGGATAGGTCAGGTAAGGTTGTTAGGTTAGGCTAATGTTTTTTCAAAGTTGACTAAATAAAGTAGCCTAAACTCCTAGATTGTTGGGGTATCTGAATAATTACAATTAACAATGCAAATGCTAATAAAAAGTGCTTTTCGCACTTTCTAACAATAAAATACACACTTACAATGCATTAAAATACATAAAGAAAATAAAGAAAACCTAAAATAACAGGAGTAGCAGTTATGCAGAATTACCGACAAAATTATCCAGGTAACTACCGTAACTTGTCCAATAAGGCCTATTACCGTTTTACCCTAGAATCCTAATTTGACGTAAGCTATGGTCCAGCCGGCTCAGCCCCCCACTTAATACATCACCAAGCCTACAAGCATTACCCGTACTAGACCAGCCCTCTGCGGGTTTATATGACATCAGCAATCTATAATAACCACCCCAACCATCAATCTACTCATAATATAGCAGAAAATAAAGACAAAATTAGACTTACCCGGTGCCAGATCAGATCAGAATGTGGTTCGGGAAGTAATGCCTTAACAACGGCACTTCCCCGAGAGGTTCTTGTAATTTTCCTTTTGTGATCTTTCTCTCTTTTTCGGCCTCTGTGAGTCCGTGCACCAAATCCTGTCCTCGGCGCATGCGTGGCACGATTTTTGTTTCCTTTATCTTATCTTATCTTATCTTATCTTTAACCTAACCTAACCTAACCTAACCTAACCTAACCTAACAGTTGAGCCAAATGGTGAGTTTGGAAGGATGATGATGTTGAGGGATAGCCTTTAGTAAGGATGATGATGATGTTGAGGGATAGCCTTAAGTATCGGCCCCTCGTTGGTCTTCTTACACCTTCCCCAGTTTTCTTTCTTCACTGTAGATGTATTATTTCTTCATCTTCTTACTGGGGTCCTTATTTTCTATAAATGTACATGTTTTCCATGTTTTCCATGGATTTGGTGCTGCAGACAACGGAATGCTAGACTACTCGGCCCACGGGACAGCTCGGCCCAGTAAAAACGAGACAGCTCGGCCCCGTGTTAATTAAGAGACGACTCGTAATTAACCTAACCTAACCTAACCTACATATTATGAATCAAGAGCACTAGCCTATGACATAATTATACAATAAACGAACATTTCGCCCACATTACACACGCCATAAACCCTCCACTTAGCTCACCCCATCCTATATCCTGACTGGTCTCGTCAAATTGACCCATAGCAAAACATGGGGCCGAGCTGTCTCAAATAATGGGCAGAGTTGTCTCGCCGTCGTGGTCGAATTGTCCAAAAGTGAGCCGAGCTGTCCCATGGGCCGAGTCAGACAACGCCTCCCGAGTCCCTACACGTGGGGAGGGCGGTCTTTTCGTTTGGGCCTTTCGCCGGGGGCGGGGGGGAGGGCATAAAAAAGTTTCGCGGGTTGTAAAGTTTTTGATATACAGTACTGTAGTTGAATATAAGGAATTTGTACAGTACCCTTTACTTGATTGTACTGTAGATACTGCTTACACTATATGAATAATTTATCATAAAATCGTTAAATTATATAATTAAGTTGGAGTTTTCTTTGTATGGAAATTGCATGAACTCCACATTACAGTACAGTAGGCTATAATGAATATAGTCCATGGGTGTTTTGGGACCAAAGACTATAATCCATGAGTTTTGGGGGTGATTTTTGGACCAAAGGCAATAGGCTACTGTACAGTAGTCCATAAGGGTGTTTTTTTAGACCAAAGACTATAGTCCATATGTGTGTTTTTTAACCATGGGTGTTTTGGGGCCTAAAGCAACCCAAAATAGGGGCACCTGGAATGCAGCCACTTAGAATGTAAGACTGAAACCATTCTCTCTGTGGATAAAGCGGTCTTTAAACTTAATATGTACTGTACTGTATGTACGAGGGTGGGATGGAAAGTTTAGAGCCTAACACGTGGAGTGCTACTAGAGCAATGAAACTTGGCAGGCATATTTCAGCTCTCCAGGTAACCGAAGCCGTTCCGAGGCGAGGAGCTGAGGAGGGTGCGGAAACGCCCGGGACACCGAAGCTCCACCCAAGGCCCTGTGCGGCTGTGCCCCTCAACAATTATGAAGGGAAAGTTGACGGGCAAAGGAAAAATACAATGTAACGCTTTGGCTCTAATTCTGCCAACCTCTAGGTTGGCAGTAGGGAGGATAATCCACGGAAGGACGCCGCCACGCGAGATCTAGAAAATATATATGTACAGTAAAAGGAACAGTCAGAGTAAGCTATGGGTATGGCAGAGAATGCTCAACTCTCACTCTGATAGACCAGCCCATCACCATATGACTAGAACCCAATCCTCTCAGCATCAGCTAGGAAAGGTCCTAGAAAGCCGCCTTTAGCGGGGGGATAGCTCCCCTATTTCAACCCCTTTTGGGGTTGGGCACCCGCCCAGTTATAGAGGTTAATGTTCAAGAGTTTTGGCCTACTTATTTGTAATAGGCCTTTGTCGGACTTCAGAAAGGACAATATACAGGCCAATTAACCTTAAGGCAGCTGACAGGGTCCTGAACACAGAATTCTTCACCGGCAGGATTGTAGAAGGAAAAGGGCAATGCAGATTTTTCTGCAAGGATCTAGGTGACGGGCCCGGACCCAATGGATCCACAATGCTGAGGACTGAGCAAAACGATACATGTTAAGTCCCAACCTTAAGATCCTCAAGGACGATACATACAGTATATACTGTACAAGCTTAAAGACCGTTTCGTCCCAAGAGTGTGTGGTTTCAGTCTCCCGTCATAAATGGTGGTACTCCAGACAACCCTGTCATGGGCTGCCTCTGTCGTCAAGTTCTTGGTCTTGAGATCGGACCAAAGTACCTGTACCTGATCCTACGTCTTTCTAGGTCTACCCCTATGCGCAGCTCCTCCCGCGTTCACAGTCCGTCATTTCTTCACCCAGTTCTCCTGTCCTCCACTCTCCCAATGCCAAGGATCGTCTGGGAATTTCGGGAGGAACCCAAGCTGTTAAGATGGTGTCACACGAGAGCATTTTCCGTCAATTTTCGATGAACAAGTTTTTTCTTGTACTGTACTATTGCGAGGCATTGCATTGGAATCGGAAACTGTACATGGAAGGTAGATTATGGGGATGGATGTAGAGTTCGGGCGTACGGTCGTCATTGTTTACATAGGGCGATTGCCGCGGTCGCACTTACGTTCCCGTCTATTTCGACGCTATATTTTCTGCTATTACTACTGTACATGAATACTAGGTTAGGTTAGGTTAGGTTAGGTTAAAATAGACGGGAACATGATGGGAAAGGTCCGACGCCACTACGCGTAATGTAAACAAAGATGGCGGTATGCCCGCTCACTACATCCTACCCAGATTATGTTAGCTAGTTTAATTCTTATGGAACTGTTTTGTGTTTATTTATTTAAAAAAAAAAATCTATATCATTATTTCCACATAGCAATTTTGATAAGTTCTTTTGTCTTTATATGTGCAGATCCTGTTTTGGTTTGTTTGGTTTGCAATTTTTAATATTTAATTTTGAAGCTGCCAAACTACAATTGCCCGTAAAAACCGAGGGGAAAAATTGCTCATGTAACACCACCTTTAACCCCTTATTGGCGGCGCTCGACTTAAGTCGTGCACCAATTTGCAGCAAGTTAGGAGCATTATTAAGGCTTTTAAAGGGTTAAAATAGAGTGCAAATGGCCGGGAGCGCAGCAGGCCACACGTCCGACACCCAGGGCTTACCGCCACCCACTGACTCACGCTCCCTGTGTTCTCGAGAGGACGGCAGCGTAGCCAGTAGTGAGCATAGCTGGGAAAAATATACCGCTATACGCTAAACTCCCATGTTCGTGGCACCACTGCAAGAGAACCACGAGTGCTACGTAGCTCGTTCTGGTCTCATTTTGAAGCTTTTAGCGCCTAGTTTTTTGCTGAATACATTTATTTTCATGCAGATACTTGATTGATCATTCAGGAGGGCCTGAATATGCCCACATGAGCCCAAAACACCCCGCTATACAAGGGTTAAGGATATAAATAAAACAACTCTGGTACGAAAAGAAACCTACATTTTTTTTTTTTATACAGGTTATATGGTATTTACCTAATTGTATTTACCTAATTGTAGTTTACAGGAGTTGAGCTAAGCTCGTGTTGTCCCGTCTCTCAGTCTACTTTTTATCCAATTTTTTCTTGAAAATATGGATGTTCCTTGCCCCTACCACCTCCTCCTCCAGCCCATTCCATTTGTCAATACATCTATAGGGGAAGCTAAACTTCCTGATATCGTTCTTGCAGGTAGGTCTTTTTACTTTGTAGCTGTGGCCTCTAGTTATTCCTGTATCCATAATTAATATATCCTCCCTATCCAGCCTCTCCAGCCCCCGGGTACATTTGTACATCATTATCATGTCTCCCCTCTCTCTCCTCTCTTTTAGACTCGGTAGATTTAATTTGTCTAGCCTCCCTTCATATGGCAGTTCTCTGAGACTTGGAACCAATCTAGTGACTGCTCTCTGGATTCTTTCTAACTTGTGAATATGCTTCTTTAGATGCGGGGACCACACCACTGCTGCATACTCCAATCTTGGTCTAATCATACTCTTCATAATTTTCGCTACCATGGTCTCATCCAAATAGTTCAGAGCAACTTTCATATTCCCGGCCATTGCATACATTCCGCTAAAGAGCTTGTTAATATGTTTCTCTGGCGACAAATTATCTTGTATAATCAACCCTAAATCTTTCTTTTTCGGCCTTGCTAATTTTATTATCTCCCATCCTGTACTCCCAATTTGGTCTATTCACACTTCTTCCCATATTTAACACATGACATTTACTTATTAAATTTCATTTTCCACTTGGTGCTCCATTCGTATATTTTATCTAAATCCCCTTGCAGCTCCTCACAACTACTTTTATTTGTTATTTGTCTCATAATTTTACGTCATCTGCAAACATTGACATGTAAGAGTTTATGCCTATCGGCAGGTCATTCACGTACATAAGGAACATGAGAGGTGCCAACACAGATCCCTGCGGCACACCACTCTCAACTTTCCGCCACGATGAGTAAGTTCCTCTAATGTTGGTCCTCATTTCCCTATCTGTTAAGTAGCTCTCCATCCATTTCAGCAAACTCCCCCTGACACATCCTAGCGTCTCAAGCTTAGATAACAATCTCTTATGTGGTACCTTATCGAATGCTTTGGAAAGGTCTAAGTAGACGCAGTCCACCCATCCGCCTCTTTCTTGGAGTACATCTATCACCCTACTGTAATAACATAGCAAACTGGTAACACAAGATGTCCCTTCTCTGAATCCAAATTGCTTTGGGGTTATTATTTTCTTTCTCTCCAACATTTTCATCCATCTCTTCCTAATTAGCTTTTCACAAATCTTGCATACAATACTAGTAAGTGAAACTGGTCTATAGTTTAGAGGGTCCTCAGGGTTTCCATTCTTGTATATCGGAATGATATTAGCTCTTTTCCATTCAACAGGAACCTGTCCTTTATCTAAGGAAGCTTGAATTATGTCCCTCACTGGCTCCACTAATTGCTCTGCACACTCCTTTAAAACCCAGGCAGACACTTCATCCGGTCCCATAGCTTTCCTTACTTCAAGTCCTCTCATCGCAGATAACAGCTCATCTCTAGTTATTTCAATCTTACTAAGACCACTCTCCAGTACTCCCGCCTGTGGTTCGTCAAAACCTTCCTCTCTAGTAAAAACTGACCCAATTTGTTATTCATTACCTCACACATGTCCGATACATTTTCATACGTCCTAGCATTAACTCTTAATTTAGTAATTTGTTTCTTTACCTTCAACTTACTGTTTATATATTTATAAAATAATCTAGGGTCACTTTCACATTTATTTACTATGTTCTTCTCATAGTTCATTTTAACTTGCCTAATTATGTTAACATATCTATTCCTCTCCTGTTTATATTTATTCCGATTACTCTGTGTTCCTTCTTCTTAATCTAGCCCAAGCTGCATCACGCCTACCCAAAGCTCTTTTGCATTTCAAATTAAACCAATCTTTCTGCTTAGTAAAATTTCCAGTTTTATATCTTGGGACAAACATATTGGTTCCCACTCTATAAATTTCGAGGAATCTACTATATTTACCTTGTACGTCCCGTTCCTTCAAAATAAGATCCCAATCTACTCCCTCTAAATATCTTTTCAAGGATACATAATCAGCTTTACTATAATTTAATCTGTCATTTATGTAGCTATTGTCTAATCTATTGGCATTACTCGAGGTCAACTTCCATTTTAGTAATAGGTGATCACTTTTACCTACAGGACATAGATAGTTTATATCACTACATGTGAGCTTAACCCTTCCAGCCCGGGTGTCCTTTTAAAATGACACCGCGAAAGAAGGGCCGGAGCTCGGGTGTCCTTTCAACAGATAGCAAGCTTTCAAGCCTATTCAGCTTGGTCTGAACGCCGTGCGTCCGACGCATGTAAACAAAGCCGATCGTTGCGTCACCGCACCTCCGAAAACAAGAAGGAGACGTCGGATCAATGTTATTGTTGTGACGTAAGACTAAATTAGTGTCTGAAAAGCTCAGATATTGTCAACATCGCGGAAAAAATTTGCTCCACTGAAATAGTCATCACAACTGAACCAGTTGACTTACAGAGCTCTACTCAATGCCAGTCTACAGATTGAAAACCGCACTACGTTTATAGATGCATGGGAAATTTCTATCAGTTAAAATAAAAAAAAATACGGTAGCCTAGGCCTAGAAGTTTTTCGGCCAGATCGCCCGGATACGACCTCCGTCCTTTGGAAAGGCAGCCCGGGTCACGAGGGTTAATGTACAAACTATACACGTCCTTCTCTGTCTCTCTCTCTTGGTATTTACCTAATTGTATTTACCTAATTGTAGTTTACAGGAGTTGAGCTAAGCTCGTGTTGTCCCGTCTCTCAGTCTACTTTTTATCCAATTTTTTCTTGAAAATATGGATGTTCCTTGCCCCTACCACCTCCTCCTCCAGCCCATTCCATTTGTCAATACATCTATAGGGGAAGCTAAACTTCCTGGATATCATTCTTGCAGGTAGGTCTTTTTACTTTGTAGCTGTGGCCTCTAGTTATTCCTGTATCCATAATTAATATATCCTCCCTATCCAGCCTCTCCAGCCCCCGGGTGCATTTGTACATCATTATCATGTCTCCCCTCTCTCTCTCTCTTTTAAACTCGGTAGATTTAATTTGTCTAGCCTCCCTTCATATGGCAGTTCTCCGAGACTTGGAACCAATCTAGTAACTGCTCTCTGGATTCTTTCTAACTTGTGAATATGCTTCTTTAGATGCGGGGACCACACCACTGCTGCATACTCCAATCTTGGTCTAATCATACTCTTCATAATTTTCGCTACCATGGTCTCATCCAAGTAGTTCAGAGCAACTTTCATATTCCCGGCCATTGCATACATTCCGCTAAAGAGCTTGTTAATATGTTTCTCTGGCGACAAATTATCTTGTATAATCAACCCTAAATCCTTTTCTTTTTCGGCCTTGCTAATTATATTATCTCCCATCCTGTACTCCCAATTTGGTCTATTCACGCTTCTTCCCATATTTAACACATGGCATTTACTTATATTAAATTTCATTTTCCACTTGGTGTTCCATTCGTATATTTTATCTAAATCCCCTTGCAGCCCCCTTATTTGTTATTTGTCTCATAATTTTTACGTCGTCTGCAAACATTGACATGTAGGAATTTATGCCTATCGGCAGGTGATTCACGTACATAAGGAACATGAGAAGTGCCAACACAGATCCCTGCGGCACACCACTCTCAACTTTCCGCCACGATGAGTAAGTTCCTCTAATGTTGGTCCTTATTTCCCTATCTGTTAAATAGCTCTCCATCCATTTCAGCAAACTCCCCCTGACACATCCTAGCGTCTCAAGCTTCGATAACAATCTCTTATGTGGTACCTTATCGAATGCTTTGGAAAGGTCTAAGTAGACGCAGTCCACCCATCCGCCTCTTTCTTGGAGTACATCTATCACCCTACTGTAATAACATAGCAAACTGGTAACACAAGATGTCCCTTCTCTGAATCCAAATTGCTTTGGGGTTATTATCTTCTTTCTCTCCAACATTTTCATCCATCTCTTCCTAATTAGCTTTTCACAAATCTTGCATACAATACTAGTAAGTGAAACTGGTCTATAGTTTAGAGGGTCCTCAGGGTTTCCATTCTTGTATATCGGAATGATATTAGCTCTTTTCCATTCAACAGGAACCTGTCCTTTATCTAAGGAAGCTTGAATTATGTCCCTCACTGGCTCCACTAATTGCTCTGCACACTCCTTTAAAACCCAGGCAGACACTTCATCCGGTCCCATAGCTTTCCTTACTTCAAGTCCTCTCATCGCAGATAACAGCTCATCTCTAGTTATTTCAATCTTACTAAGACCACTCTCCAGTACTCCCGCCTGTGGTTCGTCAAAACCTTCCTCTCTAGTAAAAACTGACCCCAATTTGTTATTCATTACCTCACACATGTCCGATACATTTTCATACATCCTAGCATCAACTCTTAATCTAGTAATTTGTTTCTTTACCTTCAATTTACTGTTTATATATTTATAAAATAATCTAGGGTCACTTTCACATTTATTTACTATGTTCTTCTCATAGTTCATTTTAACTTGCCTAATTATGTTAACATATCTATTCCTCTCCTGTTTATATTTATTCCGATTACTCTCAATGTTCCTTCTTCTTAATCTAGCCCAAGCTGCATCACGCCTACCCAAAGCTCTTTTGCATTTCAAATTAAACCAATCTTTCTGCTTAGTAAAATTTCCAGTTTTATATCTTGGAACAAACAGATTGGTTCCTACTCTATAAATTTCGAGGAATCTACTATATTTACCTTGTACGTCCTGTTCCTTAAAAATAAGATCCCAATCTACTCCCTCTAAATATCTTTTCAAGGATACATAATCAGCTTTACTATAATTTAATCTGTCATTTATGTAGCTATTGTCTAATCTATTGGCATTACTCGAGGTCAACTTCCATTTTAGTAATAGGTGATCACTTTAACCTACAGGACATAGATAGTTTATATCACTAATTTTGTGAGGATCTTTTGTAAAAATCAGATCGAGTTTAGAAGGTTCGTTATTACCCCTCATTCTTGTATTTTCCTTCACATGTTGTGCAAGTACATTTTCCGTAACCAACTCCACTAGCCGACTTCCCCAAGATCTCTGATTTGGCCCTGCATCTCCCGATTCCCAATCAACCTCACTACAGTTGAAATCTCCTACCAAGATCAATCGATTTTTCCTTAAAAGCAATCTTCTCAACGACTGAATCATATCCTCTACCATCTCCTCAAACTCCAACTCCCTCCATGCTCTGGTCTTTGGTGGCATATAAGCTACTGCTATGTCTAGCTTTTTTCCTTCTACTGTATATCATTGAGTTCAACTGCCATTATTTCTGCCTTGTCATTATTTAACTCCACGTGCTTTGCTGTCATAGGGTTCTTAACTAATACTGCCACTCCACCTCCCCTTTTACCCTTCCTATCATATCTCCATATATTCTATCCTTCACTAAACACTATGTTGCTGTCAAAGTCCTGATTCAGCTTTGTCTCCGTCAAACAGACTATCTGTGGTTGATCTTTTCTTAATATATCATCTAACTCTACCTTTTTACTGTTTATTCCATCTATATTAGTGTAGTAGCACAGTATATTTGAATCCACCTCCTTGTTTCTCTTCCCTCTCTGCCTCCTACCAGGTTCACCTCCTCCTCCATCCCTTCCCTGACCCAGTTCCACCTCCCCTGCTAATTCTATTCTCCTCCCTCCCCCTCCACAACCTCCCATACCCCCTCTCTCTCCCTCTGTTCCACCTTCTCCACCACATCCTGACTCTCTCTCCGGTCCCCTGCTCCCTGCATTATCTCTCGCTCCGTCTCCTTGCTTTGACTTCGTACTTGTCTCGCTGTCTCTTTCCCTATCACTCCTCTTACTTTCGGTTCTTGGTGGCTCCTGATGTACCGCTTCCTTACTTGCCCTTCCCTTATTCTCCAAAAAAAATCTTCTTTTGCTCTTCAGACAACTTTCCATTCTCTTCATCAGCCTTAGCTTGGAGTTCCCTTAACTGTTCTCGTTCTTCTACACTTAGGTCCTTTTTTACCCTTATATGATTCAGCTCTGTCGAATTTAATTTCCAGCTCACATTGGCTACTGCTTCTGCTGTTGATCTAAACTTTAGTTCCACTCTTAGTGGTCTCATCTCGCCCTTCTTATATTTTCCTAACCTTCTCACCTCCTCCAATTCTTTTACCCATCCATAACCCTCGTCTAAGTAATCCAGTATCCCCTTGACTTTCACAACATCCCTTTCCTTTCTTACCTTCATATCTGCCAGGTTCTCTTCCACATCTCCAAAGATTACTACACACTTACCTCTATCTATTGTCTCTCTCACTACCTTCTCTTTCTTCTTTAAAACTTGCACTAAAATTTTTCAAACTCTTTCTTTTCCTTTTCTCTCTCTTCCTTCTGCTCCTTCACAATTTCTTCAAGGGCTACCATCGTGGCACTCTCTACCCTTGTCCACTCATTTTTTACCTCACTAATTCCTTTTACTTCCTCACTCAGGTGGCCCTCATATTCCTTAAGCTGAGCCTTGAGTGCCACATTTTCCGCCGCTAACTCGTCTACTCTGGCCATCACTGCCTCTAGGCTATCACTTACTGGCCTAGGCCTATCCACCCCGCTAGTAACGCCACACATATCGGACAAAATTTCTACTTTAGCCCCTAACTCCTTCCTCCAATTTTCCATCACTCCCCTCCATCTCACAAGACCCATCAATTGTTTTTTCATACTTGCCAACTGATCATCCTTGTCCTCAGTGATAAAGCCTTCAAATTCGTATTCCTCCTCATCCCCAGCTAGGCTTTCACGCCTTCCCGCCATCGCGAGGTGGTCGTCTGCCAGCCTAAAAACAACAATCGCCCCACTATCCCATCTCACTCCAGGAACTACGACTAGCTTCACTATCCTAACGTACAGCTACTGACAAATGTTCATGAGCTTTGACAAGTTTCATTATGCAAACACAGTCAGGTCGCCCAATACGCAAGTTTCGAGTACACAAATTCCCTAATACGCGAGGGGAAGTTGAAAATAACCAAAAACTTTGAATACACGAGGGGTACAACTAATACGAGAATCGAGAGCGAAGAAGTGGCCAAATCCGCCACATCCCTGTTAGTAAGCGAGTGTGGTATAATTTTAGCAAGACGCATGGCACTTGATAGAGTGAGAGAGGCCCAGGAAGTGCCTTCCGATAACGCGATTCCTAATACGCGAGGTCGTGTGTCGCTCGTAAACTCGCGTATTGGGGGTCCTTACTGTACTGTAAATCCATTTATATTGATGTACACTCGGATACCATAGCCCACTCAAAAAATGTGTGGACTTCCTATGTTTTCTTTATTCATTTATAACTATCGGGATTAATGTCTGGACATAAATTGCTTTTCATTATAGAGTGTACAGTATATAGTTTTGTAATTGACTTATAGTAGATTATATTCATAAATTAGTTTCCCTAGATATACTTCCATAATTAGAAATAGGTGAAGCTCAGGAATATTTGTGAGTGGGCTAGAGACTATGGTATCAGAGGGGATCTGGACGGCTCCGCACCTATGCACAGTCAGTATGTACCACTCAGTAGTAGCAGGTTAGTACAGCTCCGTACCTCCGTCGGGTACTGAAGGGTACTAAACACAGAGGTCCTTTCTGACATTACCTGCCTTGCAGATTGGACAGCTCCGCAATAGTACAGAAGGGTAATAAATACAGCAGTCCTTTATTATACGCTACCCGCCTTGCAGATTGGACAGCTCCGCAATAGTACGGACTGTTAATAAATACAGCAGTCCTTTATTATACGCTACCTGCCTTGCAGATTGGACAGCTCCGCAATAGTACGGACTGTTAATAAATACAGCAGTCCTTTATTATACGCTACCTGCCTTGCAGATTGGACAGCTCCGCAATAGTACGGACTGGTAATAAATACAGCAGTCCTTTATTATACGCTACCTGCCTTGCAGATTGGAGCCTGGATCGAGTCTTACGTAAATGCACAATAAATATATGGTTATAGCCTTGTGATTTGTGATTGTATAAAACTTTGTGTGTATGTGTGACGATTAGATTAAGAAATGTCGTTTGATTAACAAAATAACTAACAAATACTGTATATTTAGCCAATTCATTAAATACCGGTAATCTATACAGTAAACATTTCATATCTAGCTTAATATGGCAAACTCAAGTTTAATTAAGACTATTCCACATCATATCCACATTTACAAACCAACTTTATTCATATGATAAGGATAAAGTACTCAATTAAGCTACCGGATATATATATATATATATAATTTAGTTGGGTCAATCATGTTAATTAATGTTATCTTAAAACTTTACCTGTCATTAGTGAGACCCCATATGGATTATGCTGTTCAATTTTGGTGTCCTTATTACAGAATGGACATAGATTCCTTATAGAGAGTACAACGTAGAATTAAACAAAATATCCATAATATTAGAAATCTCCCATATGAAGGAAGGTTGAAGAAATTAGGCTTACATTCGTTAGAGAGATGCAGAGTTCGAGGGGATATGATAGGTGTTCAAGTGGGTTAGTGGGATTAATAAAGGGGACATGGTAACAGAGTTGTAGATAGGTGGAGTAGGCTACCAAGTGCTATAGTGGGACCAAGAACGATAGAGTTTTAAGATAAAATTATATAGGCATATGGACGACATGGGTTAGGTTTGAAGGGGATCTGCTGTCGGGTGTGGGCCAATGGGCGCTCTGCAGACCCCGTTTTCTGACCTATGACCGTTTTGGTGAGGTCGGTCCTCAAGGTGTTAGTAAGCTGGGCCTATAATTAGGCCTTACAATTAGGGTTGGGTGTGAGAGGGATCTACCTTGTGTGGGCCAATCGGTTTAATGCAGACTCACATTTCTTATGTCCTTATGTCGTATTTTAATCATCACCCATACACACAAAGAGTTATACAATCACAAATCACAAGGCTATAACCATATATTTATTGTGCATTTACGGAAGGCTCGATCCAGGCCCCAATCTGCAAGGCAGGTAGCGTATAATAAAGGACTGCTGTATTTATTAACAGTCCGTACTATTGCGGAGCTGTCCAATCTGCAAGGCAGGTAGCGTATAATAAAGGACTGCTGTATTTATTACCCTTCCGTACTATTTCGGAGCTGTCCAATCTGCAAGGCAGGTAGTGTCCGAAAGGACCTCTGCGTTTAGTACCCTTCAGTACCCGACTGAGGTACGGAGCTGTACTAACCTGCTACTACTGAGTGGTACATACTGACTGCGCATACGTGCGGAGGTGTCCGTAAGCCGTATCTGAGTGTACATACCATATAAGAAATATATTAATAAATACATATTACAGTATGTATGTATGTATTAATATGTAGCCAATTTGATCTGAACATCAATCTAATGGATATATTTACAAAAAGAAAATGGTAAGAGCCCATGAACATTTGTCAGTACTGTACCTGTACCTCACAAACCCTCCGCTATGTCCGACACGTTGACCCACCTTCGGGTACGTGCGGGGACTGACGGAGGTGACATGGGGGAAGTGCTGGTGTTCCTGCCCACCCCTCCTGCAACCTCCAACCAAGTGAGCAGGCCCTTTCACTTCTCCTGCTATATTTTTTTCATTTTTCCCACTTCCTCTATCATGGGGGGGAAGTTCTGCTTCTCCCCTCGAGGATAAATACTCGCAAACGATTGAGCATCTCGGAGTTGGATAGGATGCCACACGCTCTGCGCAAAGTAGACGGCATGTCGTCAGAGGCCATATTACGGGAGATCGTAGTGACAGTGCGGGAGATCATATGATCGCCCAGGAGGAACCGCCGTCCTATGGTCGCCAAGGAAGAACCGCTGGTCCATTCATTTGTGCGCGAAACGCGATTCCCGGAGTGTGAGGTTGACTTGATGGCGATGTGATGGATGGGTGGTTCCTTATTGCCCTTTTGACGGAGAGTTAACATAATCCCTACTCAGCTTTGCATCTGGGCCTCTCATGTTGCTATAGTCGGGGGTGCTATCGCGGTTGTTCACCGAGACCTACATACCGTATGCAATTTGGGCATAGGTTGCATGTGCACGGTGATATCGTGAGTAACGACAACTACCTATATGGGCCTCCTCACTTTATGCCTGGCAGCATAGTTTTGCAGGTTGTGTGGGTCTGGTCCTGCCCTACCTTCCTTGTTGCTTTAAGTGGGCCTCCTTCAATTCCCACCATGATGACGACGATAGTTGACCACCAGTTGTTGCCTGACCCCCCTCCTGCCCCCTCGTCTTCTTCTGGTGTAGTCAGTACTCTTCCTGCGCCTATCCCCTGTGGGGACATGGACCTGAACTCTGGTAACGTCCCCTGCGAGACATTGATCACTGATTTGGACACGACCCACCCCAATGTGCTCCCTGACAAGGTGTCAGGTCGAGAGTTGGGAAGTTCTACTATACCACCTTCGCTGGCTGATGTAGATCGCCACACGATTCAACCTCCTCCTCAAATCGTTCGACCTGTAACGTCCAGTGGTCCTGATGCTTCTGCGACTTTGCCAACACCGCGACAGACAGTAATTTCTCCTCAGTCAGCTTCTTCCAAATCTGACGCAATTCATATACAGTCAGTCCCCCTAATACACGTATCCTCAGTCCGCGTTTACCTTATTCCGCGCCAAGGGGTAAAACAGGTACAGTACTCAAAATCCCTAAAACACGTATTGACCCCACAAAACACGAATCACGGTTGAAGAGTGGTGTAAAAATGCTGTTTTTTGTATTCCGCGCCACCCCCCCACCCTACTCCGCGCGCACACATAACCACACGTACGCTTCCTTCTCAGTCCCAATATACTTAAGTGTCCGTGCGCTGAGACTTGACCCATTTATTGTGTAACAACTGCCTTCCTACACCCTTCAACAACTTCAAAATGCCTAGGAAGAATAAACTGGTGAAGGCACTACTGCGATCGGGAAATCTATGGGTTTATCCGGGGCCGGGGACGGGGCCAGTGACAGTGGCGGGGCCGGGGAAGCCTAGGCCTAGGCTATATGAACTCGCCCTGTCGCGGGGGTCTGCCTCGGAGCCCCCACTCTTCTCACCTACTTATAGTATTTAATTTTAATGTAAGGAATGACTTGTTTATGTTTCTATTATTGTGTATGCTTGGTTGTCAAATTAGTATTGATTTTGATCAAAAATTACCGCGTCAAATGTGTGTGGAAATGCGGGCTGCCGCCCATATGTATTTTTCTCCGTAAGTTATGTTATCCCCAATGCGCGAATTCCCAATACATGTCGTGTAATGCCGCCCATATAGGCGCGGATTGGGGGGACTGACTGTACCTTCATCCATTACGACGCTCGAGCCCTACGCCGGCCCTTCCCAGCCACTCCGGCAGAGAAGGAAAAAGTTTACTACACCGTCGACTGCCACTCTACAGGAAATGTTTGCCCCTCCAAGTTGGCCACGATTTTTCTCGGTTGCAAATGATCCACTGGATGATATTAATTTGTATACTTATCTCCAAACTGAGGTTGGTGATGTCAGTCTGTTCACTGCATCCGACTCAACGAAATTGGTGGAAGTTTCCAATGAGAATCAATCAATGGCCATGCAGTCCCTTCTGGGTGACCCACAGGAGGGTTTTGCTGGTCACAAAGAAACAAAACTCAACCAATGCGTCGGCACTATCTCTCTCCCTTCAGATATCAAAGTCCTCGAGGATAAATTTGCTGACTCTGCACCAAGGATGTTCTCCATGCTACAGAGGATTGATCCCACTGTCGTTGCTGTTGATGCGTACGCTATTCCTCCAAGTCACGACCAAGATACTCGACCACCATTGCGTATTGTAAAAGTCTCTTTCGAACGACATGACCTGCCATCTACTCTGAATGTTGCAGGCCGTATATTGCAAGTACAGTACGACCCTATAAGAGGCGCCCGCGCCAATGCAGGTCCTGCTGGAAATTTGGCCATTCTGAGAAATATTGTCGATCTCCCACTCCCATTTGCCGACACTGTGGCTCTGACTCTGATCCTCATCCGCGTGTCTGCACACGTGATGCCTTTTGCGCTAATTGTAATGAAGCTCATGCAGCAACTGATAGATTTTGTTCCCATTATGATTTCCAGGAGAATGTCATCCATCTCCAGGATACTAAGGGCTTGTCTTACCGAGCAGCTTCGAGGATTCTCAGAGACCAGGACCCAGATTCACTAACGGTCATAGCGTGCGATGTCGTACAGCAACCTACGATCGTTCCTAAGGGAGTGCGGAAGGTGTATTCACGAACGCATCGTTGAGCTCCCTTACGGCTCCCTTTCGGTTATTTTCACCGAGGCTTCTCTTGACCAATCAGGCGCTTGGCCTTTGTAAATAAACAATATGTCACCCATATGACCGAAGCGCCAAGAAGAACCTAATATACTTTAATTTATGAGCTTGTCATTGTTTAGCATGGCTAATTCGATCCACCACAGCCAGCAGGAAGAAGAATAGAGTATCTTGTGAATTGATGATAAGAAATTAGCCTAGCTAGGCTACAGGGAAGTCTGTTAGTGGCCCAAGTTAAAGGATTTTCGACGGATTGATCATTGATAATCATATGTTAGGCTAGTTGGGAGTGTATTATTTATACCTTAACCACAGTATATTGTTCTACTTTACCATATCTACACCTAGACAGGGCGAGCCAAACCAAAATGCCAGACTTTACTATGTCTATGCCTACACAGGCAGTTCTAGCCAAGTCAAAATGCCAGACTTAGCCTAGGCCTAATATTTCAAAATAGGCCTAGGGTATTTTTTTTTTTATTCACAACACCTCAAGGCCTATCTACCTTTTCAAAATAGGCCTAGCATAGGCCTCCTCAATCTATTATCCAACAGTTGGCCATGGGAAATAATGATAGGTTGAGGGGGGCTTTGTCCCCCTCACCTTCCATGACTTATTGCCATCATCAAATATATTACCAGCATGGGACTAATAACAGCTAGTTAACAATGAGGACGGTACGCCTGCAACCACCATCTTAACCTGCTAGGCTTCTACTTTACCATGCTTAGGCTACACCAAGCTAGGCATTGCTAGCCTAACCAAAATACCATACGTAGGCCTAACTTTTCTAGCCTAAATAGCCCTAACTTTTTCAAAATAAACCTAGGTTATATCCTAGGGTAGGCTATACAAAAATATTCACAACATATAGCCTTAGGCTAGCCTATTATTTGTTGTTTAGACTATGCCTAGGGTAATTCTTTTCATAATGTTTTTCCTGTGATAATTTAAAATTTGAGGAAATAGGCTACCCTAATCAAACCCAGCTAGGCATTGCTAGCCTAACCAAAATACCATACATAGGCCTAACTTGTCTAGCCTCAATAGCCCTAACTTTTCAAAATAAACCTAGGTTATAGCCTAGGCTAGGCTAAACAAAATTATTCACACAGCGTTTATTATTTATTCATTTTTAGGCTAGGCCTAGGGTAATTCTTTTCATCATTTTGTTCCTGTGATACTTTCAAATTTGTTGAGGAATAGGCTACCCTAATCTAACTCAGAGGTGGTGGGGAGTTGGAATAAAACATTTCCGCAATAAATGAGGATTAAAATCTACTAATGGTAGGCTACGTGTTGTCGCAGCACATGCATTTCTGCATCAATTAACCTTGACTAGGTCTAGGCTGGCATATGTAGGCTATTCATAGCTTAATTCGGCCTGTCATAACACATTAAGGATACAAATGTATTCATACTTTGTATTAAATGCATTAATGGTGTTGTAAACACAAGTTAACAATCATATTGCGCTATTATTGCCTCAATAATGACTTAGTGTGTCATAAAGAGCTATACTGCAGACGAATTTGTTATGGTCGCGGGTTGTGTTATCGATATTTGTGTACCTATATCCGGGTCAAATTCATGTAAGGGTGGTCTGGACCACCCTTTGCGAAAGGGGATTTTAGGGGCTTCCTACGATCAAAGATGGCCGCTACGACGCTTCGTGAATACCAGCGTCGAGACGTAAGGGAACGGTAAGGGAGTTTTCGGATCGTACGACCGTTAGTGAATCTGGGTCCAGGGCCTTGGCCCGAAACGTAGGTACGCTACGGTAGCGCGGCCGCTCTCCCAGCCTCATCAACACCTACCAGGAGCGCCTCCTCCCACTGTTCCCCAACCGAAGTCTCATGTACCACCTACTGCTAAACCTTCTGTGCCTGCTCCTCCGATCTCGATTTCCAACAGGTTTGGAAGTCTGACAGACGATATGGAGGTCTCTCCGTCCTTCATAGATCATTTCGCTGAAATATCCACCCCTTCTAATTCTGCCCTGTCTCGCCGGTCGAGACCCTCCCACCCCGCTGCTCTGCGACCCGTACGGCCTACCTCCTCTCTGATTACTAAGCCCAAGCGATCGGTCATTCGGCCGGCTCCTGTCAAGCAGTCCACATAATACTCGTTCCTCGACATCCCAAATCCAACTGCATTCTCGCTCCAAGATTACGAAGAGGAAAGCGTCTTCGTTCACACGCTCAGCTGCGACTTCTGCTGCTATAGCGGACCACCTTGCTTCGATTGAGGAAACAGTTGCATTGTTTGATAGTTCTGAACAGGACACTCCTTCCTGGGCACTCCCCCATAGTGATGATCATTGTGGCTGTCATACTTGTGGTAAGGCTTTCCTTCTCGGTCATAAGAATTCCCCTCTAGCCCAGCTTACTGCTAATTTACCGGGTTTTCTTCGTCGGACTCCTCCGTTGGAACATGCCCCTGATTGCGTGTGTGTGACCCACATGATTGAGTTTGAACCACGAGACTTATTGGCTCACTTCAAGGAGAAGTTTGACTTAATGCATTCTGACCTTGTAACTTATGAACTCGAAGGATCTCAGTGCACCGTTCACCAACCTTCGGCTTCTCCGATTCACCTTAAACGGGTTCGTGAATCGAGTTCACCTCCACTGACTATACGAAAATCCAACAAGACTACAACTACAGTATTGGCTCTGAGCTCACAGCCTGCCTCTGTCTCCCACGATAGCACCGATGTTGACTCCTCCACTGTAGGGATCGTGCACGATAGCAAGTGTGGTTGCTCTGCCTGTTATAAGGCGTATATCACACCCTCTTTGACGTCCTCTGACCACAGATCCATTACCACCCGAGTCAACACTTTTCTTGCTACCCGCGTCGCCCCACCTGACGCTCCATCCCATGGATCCGAGTGCTTGTGTGTCGTCCATCTTCGCAGCATTCGTCTTCAGCCTGATACGTTACTCACTTTACTACAGTCGCAATTCTCTGACATTCAGTCTCAATTTCCATCGGCCACTCCTATCTCCGACTCGTCGGCGACTCCTTCCCCGCATGATCCCGCTCCGCCTCCTTCTACTTTCCCCCCTCCACCTCCTTCTACTTCCACCCCTCCTCCTCCTTCTACCTCCACCTCCTCCTCCTTCTACCTCCACCCCTCCACCTCCTTCTACTTCCTCCCCTCCATCTCCTTCTACTTCCTCCCCTCCACCTTCTTCTACTTCCCCCCCTCCTTCCCCTGTTAGAGACCGTCACCCGCCCCGCTCTTCTGAAGTTACACCATCGACCCTGCCATCGGTTACCTCCGTACAGAGGGCTCAGAACCATGGCAATCTGACAGTGATTACTCCTGATAATGCCTAATTATATAATCCACTGGAATCTTAACGGATATCAATCTCGCATTCGCATGGGTGAACTGCAGCGTTTATTAAAACTGCATTCTCCATTGTCTGTGTTTACAACATATTGGTACAAAAATCTCATCCATTAGAGGTTATCAGGTGGCAGCTGTATCTCCGGCTGTCGCTAATAATTTTTGGAGTGCCATCCTTGTACGAAATGATCTTGCTTATGTTCCTGTCCCATTATCTCCAGCACCTTTTCAGTCTATTGCTGTTAAAATTTACGTGCCTCGTCTACCAAACTTAATTGTTTGTTCGGTTTATAATCAACCCTCTTGCAATTACCCTATGGCAGACCTGCAGTTACTCCTAGAACAACTGGCGCATCCATATCTAATTCTTGGCGATTTCAATGCACATTCGCCTCTCTGGGGATGTTCTTCTACTGATAGTCTCGGCCGCTGCATTGAAAACATTATTGAACAATCACCTCTCTGTTGTCTCAATCTTGGCACTCTTACATATTATTCATCCTCATATAATACTTCATCTGCTATTGATTTATCTCTTGCCTCTGCAGCTGCAGCCCCTTGTTTTGATTGGTCACTTTCGGAGGATAGGTTCTCCAGTGATCACCACCCTGTCATGTTGCGACTACTTGGCCCGGCACATAGTACTCAAATAACACACTATAACTTGTCTAAAGCTGATTGGAATTCTTTTCAAGCTTCCACTGCCTCGATAAACGTTTTCTCCTCCTGCACCACTCCTGCTGACAACTATAACTATTTTCTAACCTTTTTACGTTCTATTGCTGATGAACATATTCCACTCACCAAGCCTGTTATTCGTCCCCGCCAGGTGCCTTGGTGGTCACCACAGATTGCTTTATTAGTAAAGTTTAACCCTCCAGCCCCGGCTATGTATTATATATATACAGTATTCCTCGAAACCCGGGTGTTTTGGCCGAAAAACGTCTAGGCTAGGCTACCGTATATTCGTTAATCAGACTGCTTCCCGCATTCCCGCTCATCCCCAAGCGTAGCTGTGTTATTTACCTGTAGAATGGCATTAAGTAGAGCTCTCTAAGTCAACTGGTTGAGCTGTGATGATGATTTCATTGGAGATAACTTTATGGCCAAAACAGCCACTTTACACCACTTTTCGATACTTAACAACAACATACAGGCACACACGAACAAGCGACGCTCTCCTTCTTGTGGCCGGAGATGCGGGGCGTCGGTCCAGCCGGCTGTTGTTTACATGCGTCGGACCGACGCCTCGCACACAAAGCTCACAGGCTTTCAACCACTGGGCGTTCAAGAGGCCTTCCGGGTACCTGTTACATGCTTTTTTATGGGCGTTCAAGAGCCCTTCCGTGGTGAAAGGGTTAAGCACCAGATAGAGCGTCGTCTCCTCGCAACCTCTGCTCGTATACGTACGTTGCAGGGTACTTTCACTAATTCTTCCCCTTCATCACGTTATCTTCAAATTATCACTCTTGCGGTATTTCAGTCATTTTTGAAGACTTTTTATAATAAAGTACAGTATGTGCCTTTACCAAACGTGCGATAACACTGAGCAAGCAACTTTCATGGAGACGTTATATTTCTAGTTTCACATCCCGTACATCTATCAGTACTCTCTGGTCTAAATTCCGAGGCATTACTGGTGTGCGCTCCCGTTCTCCCGTTTCCCCATTGCAAGATCCTGCCACTGGGGTCCTCGTTCAAGATCCGCCTGCCATTGCTAATATCCTTGCCGACCACTTCGCTGGTGTCAGCTCAGATTCATCTCTACTGGCTGCTTTTGTCAATCTTAAACGAACTGCTGAGTCACGTCCCCTCCGCTTTGATGGAGGGGAACGCTGTCATTATAATGTACCATTTACCCTTTTAGAATTGGAACACGCACTAACTAATTGCTCTGACTCCACCCCTGGACCAGACGGTATATCTTACGCCCTCATTCGTCATTTACATCCGACGGCCCTTCTCTTTCTCCTCCGATTATATAATAAATTTTGGACAGATGATTACTTCCCCCAGGATTGGCAGCATGCCTATACCGTACCTGTTCCTAAGCCCGGCAAGGATGCTAGCCTCCCCACCAATTACAGACCTATAGTTCTCACCTCCTGCTTGTGTAAACTAATGGAGAAGATGGTGAATCCTCGATTATTACACTATGCTACTGAACATTCATGCCTACTGTCCCCTTATCAGAATGGTTTTCGCCCTGCGCATTCTACGCACCACTCTCTTGTGAGACTCGAGCGTCAAATAAAGAGGGCATTTTCCCAGCGGCTACCAACTGTCGCGGTCTTTTTAAATATTGCTAAGGCTTATGATACCACGTGGAGATATAGAATATTGAAACTTCTCCATGCCTCGGGAATGCGTGGTCCTTTACCGTGCTTCCTGGCACAGTTCTTGGCGAATCGCACTTTCTAAGTCAAGCTAAATGGGACTCTATCTACCACACGTCCACTTTTCATTGGTATCCCCCAGGGGAGCGTCCTTAGCAGCACTCTCTTTATCATTGCCATCAACGGCGTTACCAGTTACTTGCCGTCGGGGGTGTCCCATAGCCTTTTTGTAGATGATTTTGCAATCTTTTACCTCTTCCAGTCTAGTGCACATTCAAGGCCGGTTAGAGGCGGCGCTCGCAAGTATTCATCGTTGGGCCCTATCTACTGGATTCTAATTTTCCGCTGAAAAGACTAAGGCATTGGCCTTTTGCCATGATGCGAGGGTGCTGCGCGGCCAGTCCATCAACTTGCGGATGGGCGAGGTGGATATTCACTTCAGCCCGACTGTAAGGTTTCTTGGCCTGATATTCGATACGCATCTCAACTGGAAGGTGCACGTCTCTGCTTTGAAGGCTCGGTGCCTGGGACGCTTTAATGTCATCTAGGCGGTTGCCAGAGTCCACTGGGGGGGTGACCGGACAACATTACTTAAATTATATAATGCCACTATTTTATCTGTTCTTGATTATGGTTGTACTATTTACGGGACTGCCTCCCCCGCTACCCTTAACCCGGTCCATCACTTAGGGGTACGCATTAGTTCAGGTGACTTCCGGTCTTCACGTATATACAACCTTCTCGCGGAGGCGGGTACATTGCCCCTTCCAATGCATCGACAGTTGGTAACGATGCTAATGGCGATCCGATGTACGGCTGACCCTTCCCTGCAAGATCTTTTTAGGGATACCGTGGACACGTCGTCGTCTAGACATGTTACTTTTCCGGATGTCTCCAGTCAACTCCTATCAACTTATGGAATACCTTACCCTTCACCAACCCCACCCCTTGACTTTACTTTGTAGTGCCTCTGGCGCCCTGATGTTTGTTTCCTACTCGCCGACCTCCCTTCCTCAATGCCGCCTTACGCTCGGCGCTCTGCGGCCTTCAATCACCTACTTGGCCATACTCCTGCTACTTTTATTTATACGGATGGGTCCAAGGATGCCTCCTCTGTGGGCTATGCCGTTGTTTCTGAGTATGGAACTCGTCAGTGTACTCTCCATCCACACACTTCCATCTTTACGGTGGAAATTCTTGCAATAAAGAGTGCTCTAAGCTTGGCAAACACACTACCTGTTAATGTCCCCAGTATTGTCGTATGCAGTGACTCTCAAAGCGCACTCTTAGCACTTAATAATTTTGCACCCAAGGAAAATCTGACTCTTAGTATTATCCGGGATATCCATGATCTTCTTAACCCTCCTGGCCCGGTTGTCATTTTAAAATGACACCACGAACTAAGGGCAGGAGCCCGGGTGTCATTTTAAAATCTGTAAGCTTGAAAGCCTATTCAGCTTGGTCTGAACGCCGTGCGTCCGACGCATGTAAACAAAGCCGATCGTTACGTCACCGCACCTCCGAAAACAAGAAAGAGAAGACTCTTTTGTTATTGTATGTCTGTATGTCGTTGTTTCAGTAGTGAAAAGATCGTCATATTGCTAACATCGCCTACAAGTGCTCTCCACTGAAATCGTCATCACAACTGAACCAGTTGACATAGAGAGCTCTACTCAACGCCAGTCTACAGATTGGAAACCGCACTACATTTATAGATGCGTGGGAAATTTCTAGCAGTTAAACTAAACAAAAATACGGTAGCCTAGGCCTAGACGTTTTTCGGCCAGATCGCCCGGGTAGCCCACCCTGTCATTTTGAGAGCCTGCCCGGACCAGGAGGGTTAAGTCGGGACGTCGCATTACATTCTGCTGGATCCCCGCTCATGTGGGGATTCCTGGGAATGAGAGAGCAGATTCTTTGGCGAAACGGGCGTGTCAAGGCTCGCCGTCACCTTGCCTCGAGGACATTTTCCCCATTCTCCGAGAACGGGTATGGGCGTCTTGGCAGAGGGAGTGGTCGGCTATTGACACTAGTAATCATCTTCGCTCTCTTCAGACTATGGTTGATCATTGGCCATCCTCACTTGACTCTTGTCGCAGGAATCAAGTCGTCTTAACCCGCTTGCGCATCGGGCACACGCGGTATACGCATGGCCATCTTATGACTTCACCCCCGGACCCTCCACCATATTGCCGACGTTGCCAAACCCGCATCACGGTTCATCACATTCTCTGTGAGTGCCCATTGTATGAGCGGGAACGCCGACTTCATTTCTGTACCGATTCTATCCACGCTATCTTAGCTATTTCACCTTCGTTTACCTTCTCCCCTATCCGCCGGTACCTGACAGCGATTAATTATTTCATGAAATCTGATTGACGTCTTTCATATACAGTACTGTATTGCCTTTCTTTACGTACCAATTCTATCCACGATCTCCTAGCAATTTCGTCACAGTTTACCTCCTTCCCTATTCACCAGTTCTTAGAAGCATGTGATTTAATTCCGTAATATTTCCCTTCACCAGCCTAATGAGGGCTCCGGCCCAGTAGGCTGACAAATTACATCTTTCTCTCTCTCTCTCTGTACCTCACAAACTATCTTATACGAGTCATAAAAATAGTGAAATAATAGTACAAAATTCATAATAATAACCATAAATAGTAAAGTAATAGTACAGTCTATCTATCTATCTATTGCCTGATGCCGTGATCCCCGAAGGGGTGGCCACGAACGAACCGCCCCCATGCACCTCTGTCCCCAGTCAGTCGACGCCCCTCCCCCCAACCAGCACCACCTTCGTTCATGTACTTCCTCACTCCATCCTTCCACCTCTCATTCGGTCTACCTCTCCCCCTCGCTCTCATACACCCTCTTAGTCATTCTCTCGCTTTCCATACGTTCCATATGGCCGAACCATCTCAAGTTGTTCCTTTTCACACTTTCCAGCACATCTACCTCCACACCACACCTCCTTCTTACTTCCTCATTAGTCTGTCTATCCCTCCATGTAACTCCGCACGCACTCCTTAAGTAATTCATTTCCACTGCTCTCACTCTTGGTCTGAGTCTCTCAACCAACGTCCATGCTTCGCTTCCGTAAGTCAGTGTCGGGATTACCACACTGTCATGCAAGGACTTCTTCACTTCCATACTGACCACCCTATTTCTTGTTACTGCTTTTAGCGTTCCTACAACCCTCTTCCCCTGTTGTACCCTCTCCCGCACCTCTTCATCCATAGTCCCATCTTTACTCAACACACTGCCCAGATACTTAAAAGAGTTGACGATCTCCATAGCCTGACCGTTCAGCTTCACCTCACACTCTGTGACTTCACCCCTTTCGAAGACCATAACCTTGCTCTTCCCCGTATTTACCTTCAAATTCCGTTTTTCGCACACTGTTCCAAACTCATTTACCAGACCCTGCAACTCCCATTCATTATCACTCATCAGAACTGTATCATCCGCAAACAGCAGTATAGGTAGCTTCCACTCAATTCCCTCCCTTTTCAGCGATACACCAACATCCACTGCTCTTGATAGTATTTCTTTCATAACTCCATCCATATATACAGTAAACAACCACGGGGACATCACACACCCCTGTTTCAAACCAACATTCAGGTCAAAGAACTCGCTCTGCTCACTCTCCACACATACTGCCGCCTTTGCACCCTCATACATGCTCTTCACTGCTTTCAGCAACTTGCCCTCTACTCCGTACAGTACCAATGATAATAAAAATATTCATTACTGTACTTAAATAATATTACAAAATATGAAAATATTAACCGTCGTCATATAAAATAATACAAGGGATCATATTAATAATCATAAATAGTTAAAAATTAGTAAGTTATACTAATAACCATGATCATTAACCCGGGAACTGCGGGGAGACTCTTAAGAGTTCCCCCGGCGGACTGCGGGGAGACTCTTAAGAGTGAGTGAAAAAAAAAATCAACTTTTGAAATCGAAAAAAAAAATATATATATTTTTTTATTTTTTTATTTTTTTTTGGCCCCTGGGCCATGCAAAATCTCAGTCCTCTACCTCCTCTCCTTCAGTTATCACCTATTTTCCCTGTTATTCCCTTGTTCTGAGGTATATTTTCGTGCTAACATTAGCGAGTTGCAAGCAGGGTGTTGTCATCACTGATGGCAAGCGAATGCAAGAGAGAGAGAGAGAGTATCGATCGACTGTGTCTCAGTGGCCTTGGGGGAAATTGGTGGAAAGCAGCTTGCCTCACCCATACTACAACTCGCGGCCTATTTCTCCGTTTTAGTCCATCCTATCGCTGTTTTCACTCCTTTTATTGTTGTTTCAGGTTAATACCTTTTTAATCAACCCATAATGACACCTTACGAGCGGCCTATGCGGTTTATATATATGTACCGCACAGCGGGGTGTTTTTAGCCAAAATAGGGCTGTTTACGTGATCATTTTCATGCCTAAATAAGACCCAGAACGTAAAACAAGTACCTATCCCTGAAAGGGCATAAACAGAGCTTTCGAATGACACCATAACGATCCTTGTATGATGGATAGTTTTCTTGCAATAACCGTGCAACGCGAGTGCAAAAAGCAGGTAATTCGGTACTTTCGGTACATAATTGAGTATGTAGCGAGTGAGAGAGGGAGGAGGGAGCTGAGATTTGTGTCAGTAGGTTCGCCGCGGTGGTCTGGAGCAGTCATACGCTCGCTAGTCTCCTGCCACCACTTGTCTCTCTCTCTCAGCCACATTACGTGCTGAAATTGCCACTCGACCTATGTCGAGCGCCGCCACATAGTCCAGCTTTTTTTAACTCGACTTATGTTGCTCGCCGCTAATTAAGGGTTAATGCTATTAATGGTACAATGAATATTTTAGTGACGGAAACACCTCAAATACATGCGCACAGGGAGAGGTGTCTAATTACCCCCATGCGCATTTCAGAGGTTAATACCAGTACTATAATAATAGTACCGGTACCATTGATAATAATGATATTCCTCAATCTTTCAGTCGTCACGTCACGCGCCACGCCCCTCGCCGGCCCGGGCGGGCTCAGTTTGAAAATGGAGCCCTAACATGGAGGTCGTGGTGGTATGTGCTACGAGTTTTTCAGGTAATTTGTTGTACTTTGGTATTTTTATTTACCGGATCAGTCTGAAGATGGTTTTTTCTTTGATATACAGTGTTGTTTAACCCTTCCTACCCGGGCAGTCTTACCTAAGGACGGTCACCCGTACCCGGGCGAAATGGCTGAAAAATGTCTAGGCCTAGGCTACCATATTTATGTTTATTTTCACTGCTAGAACTTTCCCACTCCTCTATAATCGTAGTGCGGTTTTCAATCTGTATTTTGGCGTTGAGTAGAGCTCTGTAAGTCAACTGGTTCAGTTGTGATGACGATTTCAGTGGAGCAAATATTGCAGAGATGTTGCCAATATGGGGGCTTTTCAGACACTAATTTCGTCTTACGTCAGAACAATAACATTGAAGAGTCTTCTCCTTCTTGTTTTCGGAGGTGCGGTGACGCAACGCTTGGGTTTGTTGACATACGTCGTACGCACGGCGTTCAGACCAAGCTTAATTAGGCTATTAACCCTCCAGCCCCGGCTATGTATTATATATATATTCCTCGAAACCCGGGTGTTTTGGCCGAAAAACGTCTAGGCTAGGCTACCGTATATTCGTTAATCAGACTGCTTCCCGCATTCCCGCGCATCCCCAAGCGTAGCTGTGTTATTTACCTGTAGAATGGCATTAAGTAGAGCTCTCTAAGTCAACTGGTTGAGCTGTGATGATGATTTCATTGGAGATAACTTTATGGCCAAAACAGCCACTTTACACCACTTTTCGATACTTAACAACAACATACAGGCACACACGAACAAGCGACGCTCTCCTTCTTGTGGCCGGAGATGCGGGGCGACGGTCCAGCCGGCTGTTGTTTACATGCGTCGGACCGACGCCTCGCACACGTAGCTCACAGGCTTTCAACCACTGGGCGTTCAAGAGACCATCCGGGTACCTGTTATATGCTTTTTTATGGGCGTTCAAGAGCCCTTCCGTGGTGAGAGGGTTAAGCTGCCGTCTTAGGTAAGGACGCCCGGGTAGCGGCCCTTATTCCGAGATGTCCTTACCTAAGGCAGCCCGGGTAGGAAGGGTTAATACCAAGGACTCGCATTTTGCTATTTTCCCATTATCCATCAATCTTAAGACACGGGCCCCCGATAGTGAAAGATCAGGGAAATTGCTGGGTAAAAGCCGTAAATAAAGGGGTAATATTGGAAGAACTCTGAAAATACAATATTTAAAAGTAACAAAACCTGTAAATGGAAAAATCCGAGCCAAGTTTTGACCAAACTTGGCTCGGGTATTTCAAGTTTTTCAGAGTCCAAAATCACAGTAACCTCATTTCGAAAGTTGGCTCGGATTTTTTTGGCAAAAGTTGACTCGGATTTAAGGGATTTAGCGGGGTTGTGGGGGCGGCAGCCCCCACCCATAATACTAGGTTAGGTTAGGTTAGGCTAATGTTAACCCCATAATACTAGGTTAGGTTATTTGGTTAGGTTAATGACAAAACTTGGCTCGGATTTCATGGATTTAGCGGGGGTGTGGGGGCGGCAGCCCCCACCCATTATACTAGGTTAGGTTAGGTTAGGTTAGGCTAGGCTAGGCTAATTTTAACCACATTCTTACTGGCTTTATCCACGTTGAAAAACAAAAAAACCCGAGCCAACTTTCGAAATGAGGTTACTGTGATTTTGGACTCTGAAAAATTGAAAAACCCGAGCCAAGTTTGGTCAAAACTTGGCTCGGGTTTTTCCATTTTCATGTGTTGTTACTTTTAAATATTGTATTTTCAGAGTTCTTCCAATGTTACCCCTTTATTTACGCCTTTTACCCCGCAATTTCCCTGATCTTCATAGCCCTCCCCACTATCGGGGGCCGTGTCTTAAGATTGATGGATAATGGGAAAATAGTAAAATGCGACAGTCCTTGGTATTAAACAACACTGTATAGGCCTATCAAATAAAAAATAAAAAACAACAAAAAATAACCTGAAAAACTCGTCACTGGTTGGTGATAAACATTTACCGTACTTTCAGCAAATTCAGCTGAAGGTAAATTGAATCCCTTACCAACTGATTTCTCGATACTTAAGAGTGCATAGTCTATTACACTTTTCATCCCTCTCTCAGTCCAAGTATACGTACCAATTCGATCATCACTATCGTTCAACATGATTAAGTTAACCCTCTCCCGTTCTTGACGCAATTTTGAGCCAATTAGGGATACTTTAAAAGTTTAAAGCCTTTGTTACCATCAGGGGTATTTAGAAACCTTTAGTTTAGTTACATTAACCTCTGCAGTTGTCTTTGAGTTAGCTGTGGGCAGAAAACTAATTTTGGAGAGGTAGCCTAATTATAAGAGTGAGAGAACTCTAGGCTATTTAGTATTGCTAATCTGGCAACCTCTGCGCCATATGGTCATGAGAGGGTTAAATTCCTCCTGTAAGTTTAGTATTATTTGGCCATTTGTGTTAATCTTTTGTTCTCCTAACAAACCTACATATGCAATTATGCATTCATGTCTCCTAATACCATGTAAGGATCCATGTTGATATCTTTTAAGATAGCCTATTTGACACTTCATTTTGTATTATAATGTTTCTTTCCTCGTCATTTACTGACATGTATATTAATACGAGTGAGAATTCATAACCATGAATTCTAATTTTTGTATGTAATATATCAGGTGAATTTGTGTTTATTGCTTTCACTTCTATGCTATCGTCTTCACTATCTTTATAAATTACCATTAGGCCTAGGCCTAGGCTAATCCTCCTCCTTTTACATCACTTGGGTCCCTAAAATCTAAATTAGTAAATTTTTCTATTTTACTATTCTTATCCCTTAAATTAAATTTGTCATAGTTTAACCCTAAAAGAGTGGCGCTCGACTTAAGTCGTGCACCAATTTGCAGCAAGTTAGGAGCATTATTAAGGCTTTTAAAGGGTTAAAATCGAGTGCAAATGGCCGGGAGCGCAGCGGGCCAGACAGCCGACTCCCAGGGCTTACCGAATACCGCCGCCCATTAACTCATGTTCCCTGTGTTCTCGAGAGGCGGCAGTGTAGCCAGTAGTGAGCATAGCTGGGAAAAATATACCGATATATGCTAAACTTCCATGTTCGTGGCACCACTGCAAGAGAACCACGAGTGTTACGTAGCTCGTTCTGGTCTCATTTTGAAGCTTTTAGTGCCTAGTTTTTTGCTAAATAATTTGTTTTTCATGCAGATGCTTGATTTATCATGCAGGAGGGCCTGAATATGCCCAAATGAGCCCAAATGAGCCTAAAACACCCCGCTAGACAAGGGTTAAATGAGTCTCAGTAATACACAATATAGGCCTAGCCTAGTATTATTTTCAGTATAACTAAATAAGTTGGTCACCAATTATTTTGCAATATTTGAACACACATATGGATTTTATATGCTCTAAACATAATATGAAAATGTGTTTTAAGCCTCGGCAAAACTTAATAAAAATATATGGTACTAAAATGGAATTTTGTCGAAACATGGTTGTCAATACCTTCCTATAGACGGCACCGATTCGTACACACACTATTTTCACCTGTCTCCCGAGGTCTGTCCACCAGCTTTTTAGTCCACTCCACCTGCCCATCTCTGTCGATAGGTTGGGTTGTTTGGTTAGGTTAATATACTAGGTTTCAGAAACAAGATTCGTAGTTGCAGCTACTGTAAGGGGGGGTTTTCGTAGTCTTTTTAATTTTTGTCTAATGTTCCTGGGTCTTTGCTGTTACCCCTGCCTTATTTATTATTTCCTGTTCATTCCATTATTGTGTTTCTTCCTTACTTGATGATTGGTCCAACTTATTACTCTGGTAGCTTAATGGCCGTTGCATGCAAGGAAATGCAGGTGAATGAATGCAAATGGTCTTACACTTACACTTAGTACTTACACTTAGTTGTATTCCGTCCGTTAGTGACACAGTTGAGCTGGGGCTCCACTGCGACCAGGCAGCTCCCTTTCTTCCACTCTCCATTCCAGAAGTCGGTTGGAGTTGGTGCTGGGGTATCCTGGTGTTGGTGGCCGGTCCGGTATTTTGGCCAGCCACATGTCCAAGTGTTTCTTGAAGGTGTCTGGAGACACCCCGGTCATGTTCCTGAGAGGGGCTGGTATACAGTTGAACAGTCTGGTTCCATTGTATGTAAAGCTGTGATGGATCAGGGATTTGATTTTTTGTGTTGATCCCGGCGTAGTCCTCGCATAGCACAGCCTCCCTCGCCTTTGGTGCGGAGTCTCTTGGATGTTTGGATTTGGTACCTTTTTTTCCAAAATCTTCCAGACGTAGATGATGATGTATCTCTCCCTACGTCTTTGAAGTGAGTACAGCTGCAGCTCCTTAAGTCTCTCCCAGTAGTTAAATTGTTGAAACCCATGGATTTTACTGGTGAATGTCCTCTGGGTGGCTTCAATTTCTGTTATTTCTCCTACTTTTTGGGGAGACCAGAGCTGGGAGCAGTACTCCAGTCGTGGTAGGACCAGTGACTTCCACAGTGTTAGCATACACCTCTCATTTCTTGTGTGGAAGGTTCTCAGGATCCAGCCTGCTATTTGTTTTGCTGTTGTTGTGGCTTTGGTAATATGCTGGGAAAAAGTGGCGTCACTGCTCATATTTACTCCCAAGTCCTTCACTGTGTCCTTGGCGGTAATTTCTTGCTGTCCACTTTTGTAGTTGGTGTCGTTTTGTAGTGCTCTCTTGTTCCCGTACCTTAGAAGCTCGAACTTGTCTCCGTTTAGGGCCATGTTGTTTTCTTCTGCCCACTTACACTTACACTTAGTTACACTTAGTTGTATTCCGTCCGTTAGTGACACAGTTGAGCTGGGGCTCCACTGCGACCAGGCAGCTCCCTTTCTTCCACTCTCCATTCCAGAAGTCGGTTGGAGTTGGTGCTGGGGTATCCTGGTGTTGGTGGCCGGTCCGGTATTTTGGCCAGCCACATGTCCAAGTGTTTCTTGAAGGTGTCTGGAGACACCCCGGTCATGTTCCTGAGAGGGGCTGGTATACAGTTGAACAGTCTGGTTCCATTGTATGTAAAGCTGTGATGGATCAGGGATTTGATTTTTTGTGTTGATCCCGGCGTAGTCCTCACATAGCACAGCCTCCCTCGCCTTTGGTGCTGAGTCTCTTGGATGTTTGGATTTGGTACCTTTTTTTCCAAAATCTTCCAGACGTAGATGATGATGTATCTCTCCCTACGTCTTTGAAGTGAGTACAGCTGCAGCTCCTTAAGTCTCTCCCAGTAGTTAAAGTGTTGAAACCCATGGATTTTACTGGTGAATGTCCTCTGGGTGGCTTCAATTTCTGTTATTTCTCCTACTTTTTGGGGAGACCAGAGCTGAGAGCAGTACTCCAGTCGTGGTAGGACCAGTGACTTCCACAGTGTTAGCATACACCTCTCATTTCTTGTGTGGAAGGTCCTCAGGATCCAGCCTGCTATTTGTTTTGCTGTTGTTGTGGCTTTGGTAATATGCTGGGAAAAAGTGGCGTCACTGCTCATATTTACTCCCAAGTCCTTCACTGTGTCCTTGGCGGTAATTTCTTGCTGTCCACTTTTGTAGTTGGTGTCGTTTTGTAGTGCTCTCTTGTTCCCGTACCTTAGAAGCTCGAACTTGTCTCCATTTAGGGCCATGTTGTTTTCTTCTGCCCACTTCAGGATTTTGTCCAAGTCTTGTTGTAGTAGCTGAGCATCATGTTGTGAGGTGATTTTCTTCATGAGTCTGGTGTCGTCTGCAAACGATGTGGCTGTTGAGTGTTCCAGGTCCCTGTCGATGTCTCCTATCATGATGAGGAATAGGAGAGGTCCCAGTACTGATCCTTGTGGTACTCCGCTGATGACCCCACCTGCTTCTGATAGGCTTCCTTGAACCGTGACTCTTTGTTTTCTGTTGGTGAAGAAGCTGTGGAGCCATCTTCCAAGGTCTCCCCCTATTCCCAGTGATTTGAGTTTATGTAGAAGGATCCCATGGTCCACCTTGTCAAAAGCTTTGGCGAAATCTAGATATATGACGTCTACATTTTCTCCGTCTTGAATATCCTGTAGGATTTTGTCGTAGTGTGATAGTAGTTGTGAGAGGCAGGAGCGGTCTAAATGACACAGGATAAATAAAAACACAATATACCGTTTGGTATTCTTCCACAAGTGCTACAAGTGCTAGATGGTTTAAAGGGCAGCTGCGACGAGCGTCACATCTAGTGACGGAGCGCGGCTGAGAAACTCCACACCAAGTAACAAGTAAGTTGCGGTAGTATTTACGGTATCTGGACACTTCGAGCGAATTCATATTCGAGCAGAGGCGCGGTTAGGTTAAGTTAGTTAAGTTAGGTTAGGTTAGGTTAGGTTAGGTTAATTAGATTGGATTGTGCATCCGCTCGATCAGGAATTCGCTCGAAGTTCCTCGCATTCGTATTTACAGATACGGCCGAATACCGGTAGCCGGTAGGCTACTAAATGGCCGCCGGCCCAACCGCCATGTTGTATCCAACGTAGGCCTACTAGGTACTACGGACACATTGTAGGCGTTAGGTGTGGATTAGGCTTGTATCCAATGTACTAGTCTATGTTACTGGATATTTATGATTTAAATAAGTGCTACGTTTTCGATAAATCTGGTTATATGGCTTTGCAATTAGGGAAATCATGAGCCGATTTCCGACATGTAGTTAGTCTTTTTCGATTCTCAAAATACGATCAAAGTTTTGCCAAAAATTGGCTCGGGTTTTCCAAAATTATGCTTTTTGGGGTTTGCAATTTAGGGAAACATGAGCCAAAATTCTAAATTAGGTAACTGTAATTTGTTTACTCTTAAAATTCGCAAAATCCGAGCCAAGTTTTGCCAAAACTTGGCTCGGGTTTTCCAAAATTCGGGTTTTATGCCTTTGCAATTTCGGGAAACCTGAGCCAAATTTCTAAATGAGGTTACTGTCATTTTGTTGTCTACAAACTCTCAAAATCCGAGCCAGCTTTGGCCAAAACTTGGCTCGGGTTTTCGAAATATTGGGTTTTAGGCCTTAGAAATACCTTAAAACCCGAGCCAAGTTTTGCTAAAATACGTTTTAATCGTCGTTTTACGCATTTAACCCCTCATTTTCCCTGTACTTCATAGCCCTCCTCACTATCGGGCGGCGTGTCTTAAGATCGTTGTATAATGGGGAAAACGGTTTCGCCGAGGGTTGCAATTATTTCCAAACACTATATAGGCTATTGATGAAAACTAACGGGGAAAAATAAAAAAATCCATGTGAAAATTGGTGACCATCTTATTTAGTTTTTCCTTATTTTCTACAAGGTCTTCTAGTTCTACCAATTTTGCATCACTCAAACCCCGAGTATTTATCAATTTCACCCTAAATCCTAGTTCGGTAATTTTTTTGAAAAGACTCGCAGCGTTATTATACATAATTTATTAGGGAAAGTGAAGCTCTATGGAATCCTTATAATATACTCGCATAGATTCCACTGTGGAAGAATAGTTTTGATAGTTAACTATAGTTTTGATGTAAATACTACCGCAACTACGAATCTTGTTTCCGAGACCTAGTATATTAACCTAACCAAACAACCTAACCTAACCTTACCTAACCCTAGAGTGCCCTAGAACCAGTACGTGGGATACAACACTAGCCCTTGCAAGTTGCATGCCAGCTACTGTGGGTTCATATATTAGACATACAATAACATCTTTGTAGAACATAACACTTTACCGTAGCGAGTGTACTCCATTTCGAACACCTTTTGTAAACATGAATAATACTAATAATAATAGTTCTTAAAGCTAGCGCATGCTAAGCTAGCTAAGGATAGCTCAATAAGGCCGATTAGGCGTATTTCCATTGGGGTCCTGTACTACTACCCCTACCCATCCCTTTGCTCATGAGGGATGGTAACGACTCAGTGCTTGTGAAAAATCTTTAATGCGCCGAGCGTGGGCGCGAACCCGGGCCTTCTGGGTGGAAGTCCGAGACGCTAGTCACTACACCAAGCGAGCCGCTATTATTATGAACACGTCCGTAGCAGAGCTCTCAAGATTGCGGGACTGAGTTTGTTTACGCGCGGGACTATTTATATCGACAAAATCGAATTACAAAACTTATCAAAACTATTCTACCACAACGGAATCTATGTGAGTATATTATAAGGATTCCATAGAGCTTCACTTTCCCTAATAAATTATGTATAATAACGCTGTGAGTCTAGGATATTCGCGATAATTATCCCTAGTTCTGCTACCCTAGCTGTCCATCCATTAAGAATAGGCTATGATCGACAGGCTGCACAGGCAACATATGAAGGCTAGGCCTAGCCTAAATTAAAGTTAGCATAGCCTAGATTCCTAGAATAATAGATAGCCTATAGGCTAGCCTAGCCTAATTATATTTATATAGAATTGCCCAGTTTAAGAAGATCCTTAGGCTATTCCTTAACAACCATGAGTTATAAATTACAAATATTGTTAAGATTACTTCACCATATCTTGCATAAAACAACGAAAAATACTTACCAAATAAAAATTCCTGGGTCATGCTTCTTGGGAGGCTTCTTCTTGTTTAAATGTGCAGTTTGCTTGGAGGGTTGTCTTCAGATTACTGCACAGGCGTTTAGATGGGACAGAATACGAATAGAAGGGGAAAATCATAGAATGAGGTAATGAAAAACTACTCAAAATTAGTCACTGAAGCCCCCCAAGTTCCCAACCGCGTCAAGGAGAGTAGTATCAGGGGGGTTCTTGGGAGGCTCGGCCTTCTTCTTCTTCTTCTTCTTCTAATGTTTTCGTATGCCTAATGCCTAATGTTTTCGTATTTCTTAGCACATACTAAGGAACATTTTGCGCATGATATATTTGTATTTATTATTGTTTAATCATTATTGTATTTAAATATAAATGGATAATATTCAAGACCTCTTTCGCAGCCGTATTAGAAATAATTTATTAGGGAAAATAGGGACCAATAGACTCACCATATTTTTCTCATTATAGTCCGCATGGAGGAATTTCGTTATCGACACTTGAAAAAACCTGATTACACCGAAAAATAACACGAAAATAATGTCCCGAACGTAAACAAAGCATTGCCCCCAATGAATCCTTTCAGTTTCAGTTTCAGCTTTGGTGAGGGGGTAGGCCTAGGTTCTAGCACACTGGGAAGCTCAATGGCACCTTCCTGAAACACTTCCACATCAGGATCATCACTACTGTCTCCCCCCTCAAATAAATCGACATTATCGTCGTCTCCAAAGCCCACGAAATCGTCTTCACTTTCACTTATAAATTGTACCTTGTCCACCAAGCTTTCGCCACTGCTCTCTTCATCACTTTCAAAAAGTTGTCGCTGTATAGCGCTATCACTCAACAAACGCCAAACTTTCTTTTGTTGAGCTCTCTTCTCGGTTGCAACAGGCGTTGAAGTTGCGAGTGGGGTAGCACTGGGGCCTGCGGGAGGTTGCAACGAATCGGACACGTCGGAAAACATTTTTTCAGTATTATTCGCTATGGCGGCCACGTACGAACTGATAACACTAGTAGTTGAGGCTTGGTGGCGCTGCGGTCGCTCCTATCATGCCAAAATTGGCCGCGCAAATTTTGAAGCACGCTTTCAAGCACAAGGATTTTAAAATGACACCCGGGTTCCGGCCCTTTTGTTTTGGTGTCATTTTAAAATGACACCCGGGCTGGAAGGGTTAATGTTTAGTAACTCAGCCCATCTCATGAATACCTAACTCGGAGTCTCGGACCATATACCGGTACAAGAACAAAGTTCATTGATTCATTGTAGTTGTTGTTGTTGTTGTTGTTCCCTAAGCTGCCTGGCCGAACAGCCCCGAGTCCCTGAGGAAGGCCATGGCCACGATCGGGCTTTCCCACAGAGCTCTCATTGAGTGTAGGTTGTGTTGTTGGCGTAAGTGGTTGTGTGAAATGCAGTCTTCGATGATGTGTTTAATGGTATGGGGTGCTGTGTTACATCCCGGGCAGGCGTCGACAACGGAGTCATCCAGTCTCTTCTGATAGCTCAGGAGAGCTGGATGGTGTCCGCATCTCAGCCTGGCCAGGTGGACTCTGTCCTCGCGAGGGAGGGAGGATTCGGAAGGATGGATTTCGGGAGGTCGTGCATGCAGCTGCGTGTTGTCTGTGAGTGAGTGGATGGATTGGCGAGAGATATGAGTATGGATGTGCTTCTGGAAGTTGGTTCGGGGTGGGCAGGGAGGGAGAGAGGACAATAATTGTGTGTGATACCGTGTGCTGGGTGTTGTTTTGATATTTCTTGGTGTCTGTGGGTGTGTTGCCATGTAGTTTAGTGGGTGGTCTTGGTTCGTGGAGGCTGCTGCCAGGAATTGAGTGCCTCTCATGTCCAGATGGTCTTTGACTTTGAGGATTTTGGTTTCTTGATGTAGATGATCTGTGGGTGCAGTAGCTGTGCAGCCTGTAATGATCTTCAGGGCTTTGTTTTGAATAGTCTGTAAGGTCTTATGATGTGTTTCAGCTAGGTTAGAAGCCCAGGCTGGGCTTGCGTATTCCATTACTGATCTTAAGTATTGTTTATATACTGTGGTGGTAGTTTCTTTGTTGTGTCCAAATTTTGTGTGAGCAAGTGACCTGAGGGCGTTAAGTCTGGGTGTCAGTTTCTTTTTAATGTTTGTGGTGTGCTGTTTGAATGTCATATGAGTATCATATGTTACTCCTAGGATTTTGGGTGTGTGTGTATGTGTTAGGGGTGTGTTGTTTATGGTGAGTTGAGGGATGTATTCGTGTTCACCTGTCCAGCTTGTGAGCAGGGTTGCGGTGGATTTGGCTGGGGCTAGATTAAGTCTGTTTGTAGTGCACCAGCCATGTAGTGTGTTGAGATAGGGTTGAAGGAGATCTGTTGCTCTTCTTGGGTCATGGTGTGTGCATGTGAGTGTTATGTCATCTGCATAGGAGGCTAAGTTTATTTGGGGAGTATTGGGTGTAGTTATATCGTGCATGTACAGATTGAAGAGTGCGGGCGATAGGACGGATCCTTGTGGGACTCCGTTTGGAAAGTTTCTGATTTTAGATGACTGACCGGCAAAAGATACGTGTGCACATCTGCCTGCTAGGAAGTTGGCCAGCCACCTTTTTGTGTTGTTGTGCATGTTTGTGTTGTAGATTTTGTTTGTTAGGTTGTGGCGGGGGATGGCATCGAAGGCTTTACTAATGTCGAGTGTGGCTAATAGTGATCTGTGTGGTGGTCTAGCTGAGTTGATGCCGTCGAAAGCTCTTTGTGTAAGGTCTGTGAGAAGAGTGTTTGTGGAGTGCAGTGGCCTAAAGCCATGTTGTGTTGGAGCTAGGGGTAGGTCGGGTGTAATTAGTTGTAATACTAGGCGTTCCATGACTTTGGAGGGGGAGCAAAGGAGTGTGATGGGGCGGTGCGAGGAGGGTAGCGTGGGGTCTTTGTTGGGTTTGGGGAATGTGATGATGATACCATGCTTCCAAATGTCTGGTATTGTGTTGTGTGAATAGCTGTAGTTTGATATGTTAGTGAGTGTTTGTATGCCTTGTGGTCCCAGGTGTCTGAGGTGTATGTTGCTTATGTTGTCTAGGCCACAGGCGGGTGAGTGCTTGAGATTGTTGATGATATGCTTTGTCTGGTGATTGGTGAAGGGTGTATAGTCAGGGTCTGTGGGGAATTGTCTCTTACGTCGGATGACACGTCGGTCGTCTTTGTGAGGTTTTAGGTGGCTGACATGTGAGAAGTGATTGATGAGTGTTTGCTTGTTGTTTACATGAAGGAGTAGAGTCTGTTGTTGTGATTGCAGCATGTGATTGTGTTGTGTTGCTGTTGGAAAGTGTGATGCTGTTTAGTGTTTTGTAGAGTTTTTTGGGGTTTGTTTTGTGATCAAGTGTTTGTAGGAAGTTATTCCAATTTAGTTTTTGTTGTTCTTGTATTTTGTTGTTAGTTTGGGTGTTGAGTGCTTGAATTTGTTGTGTGATGTCTTGTGTGTGGGGTGCTGGGGAGTGTTTCAGTGTGTCGCGTTGTCTGATGAGGTTTTGAATTTCTGGTGTGAAGTTGGGGTTGTGTCTTTTTCTGTTACCTCTTGGAATGTGTTTCTTGTCAGCATTTTGGATAGTTTTATTGAGTATGCTTTATTGGAGTGGCTTCGGTCGCGCCGGGAATTTCCACACCTCTCATTGTAGTTTTACTCAATTTATCTACCGGTAAGTTGTCTCGTACTGTACTTTGTTATTATAACTTTCTTTTTTGGTTATACATATTTATTTGTGAAGTTACGAACCATGAACCGGCATATTTCCTTGCTCACAAACTCATCCACTCTGCAATTAGTCAGTTATTCAGCATAAAGAACATATATTTGATTTTACTTGGACAGACAATATAATAGTTAGGCAGAAACAAGCACGATGGACCAAGTTGGAATTAGACTTAGTACTGTACCTGGTGGGCTGAGTTGGTTATTCCTGATGGGCTGAGTTGGCCGTACACCGCCATAGAACTCCTTAAATTAAACCATTGCTTCTATTCTTGAGTTACTATCATCTCTGTTGTCAGACTGAGGGAATATCTTGAAAGTCTTCTAAAAATTTATATATTTCATTATCTATAGCACTTACCGGTATGTATAATTATTATGATTTTTTTTGTTTTGTTTTTTACCAAACTTTCAACAATCGTTCATATTTTGATACAAAATGGGTAGGCTATAAGCAAATTTTTGTTTGTATTAGCCTAAGCTATTTCCATACACCCCAAAAATATAAATATAAAAATAGTCTCTCACAGACCAACACTTTAGTTATATATATTATCTACTGTACAGTATATGAAGGCTACATTAATTTTGAAAGTTAGGCTAAGAATAATAATTACCGGGCGAGGTTATGCGAAACTGGTTCCAGACCCTAAGAATTGGAACTTTAACCCTTATTTAGCGGCGAGCAACATAAGTCGAGTTAAATAAAGCTGGACTATGTGGCGGCGCTCGACATAACTCGAGTGGCAATTTCAGCACGTAATGTGGCTGAGAGAGAGAGACAAGTGGTGGCAGGAGACTAGCGAGCGTATGACTGCTCCAGACCACCGCGGCGAACCTACTGACACAAATCTCAGCTCCCTCCTCCCTCTCTCACTCGCTACATACTCAATTATGTACTGAAAGTACCGAATTACCTGCTTTTTGCACTCGCGTTGCAATTGCAAGAAAACTATCCATCATACAAGGATCGTTATGGTGTCATTCGAAAGCTCTGTTTATGCCCTTTCAGGGATAGGTACTTGTTTTACGTTCTGGGTCTTATTTAGGCATGAAAATGATCACGTAAACAGCCCTATTTTGGCTAAAAACACCCCGCTGTGCGGTACACATAAATAAACCGCATAGGCCGCTCGTAAGGTGTTAAATGTGGTTTCTGTTGGGCTGTCTCAAGTCGGCCACCCCCAGAAATGGGGTATGTACAGTTGCCCCCATAATTTCTGTTCCTCGTCGTGATGTATGTATGCTAGTAGAATTAGTATGAATGAATTGCAAGAGTGGCTTCTTCTAATATCAGTTGATTAGTCAGATGAGTTAGCCACAGCATAAGAAACTAAGATCGTAAATGTAATTCAATCATGCAGATTCTATTTTCATGTACAGTATAAGCTCACAGAGAGGAACAGAACTTATGTGGGCAACTGTACCTGAATATATACATCTAGTACAGTACATACATATCGGTAATACAGTAGGCTGCTAAAATGTTCTAGAAGGTAACTGTATGTTATCAAATATTGGGTGTACTCTGAAAGTCACAGCTAAAATTAAGTCATTACAGTACCCCTAAGCTCTGTAATCTCATATAAAGGTTCAGGAACATTTCATAGCGAGGTCGGTCCTTAGAGATCTGTGCCCCATAGAATGTTCTTTCCTTTTACTTAAACATTAGGCTATTTAGTCTGCAGTTGGGTTTGAGTACATGATTAGATTGATATCCAGTATTCGATAAATGGATATAAAATCATAGTTATGTACTTAACCTTTAACTGTCTTGATGGTATAATGGTTAGAGTGTTTAAGATCTGTATGTGGTAATGCAGGGTTGAATACCGGTAGAATCACATGCTTTCATTAATTTAATTGGGAGGTGTTTGGTGTTGGGAGTGAAATGAATAAATTAGATTATACATACCTGTACGTTAGTCTGATGCCTTGCATCCAGAGGAAGCTCCCCAAAAGGGATGGCCATGGCAGAAACCACCTCCAGGTTACCAGGCATGCCCTCACCTTCCACTCCACAGTGCTATTTCCACTACTGGTATGTGGATTAAGCACTGAAGCAGACCCAGCGCAGTCCCTCACTGGACGGCAGTTCCACCACCACCGTTTTGCTATTTTTTTCTCCCATGCCTGTGGGGACCCTGGCTGGATGCACACCGAGAACTGGAGTGTTCTGAAAAGAGGAACCAGAGGGGAACACTTAGAAATATGTTGGATTAGGTACGGTACTTTGATATGTTCTATATTATAAAAACCTTTTCAAATGAGGCAGTAGATGGTAGTCCATAAAAGGGTTGCCTGAAAACCCCCAATAACAATAAGACATGAATGAAAGCCAAGTCCATTCTTTATAGTCTTTAATACCGGTACTGTATATGCAAAGATGAAATTATGATACATTGTTCAAAATATGGCTTTGGGAGTGATATAATGGCCAAAACAATGTTATTATATATGAAATTTTCTTTATTTAATCTCATCAATTCTATCTATCTATCTATCTATTGCCTGACGCCGTGATCCCCGAAGGGGTGGCCACGAACGAACCGCCCCCAGTCAGTCGACGCCCCTCCCCCCAACCAGCACCGCCTTCGTTCATGTACTTCCTCACTCCATCCTTCCACCTCTCACTCTCTGTCCCTCCACCTCGCTCTCGTACACCCTCTTAGTCATTCTCTCGCTTTCCATACGTTCCATATGGCCGAAGCATCTCAAGTTGTTCCTTTTCACACTTTCCAGCACATCTACCTCCACACCACACCTCCTTCTTACTTCCTCATTAGTCTGTCTATCCCTCCATGTAACTCCGCACGCACTCCTTAAGTATTTCATTTCCACTGCTCTCACTCTTGGTCTGAGTTTCTCAACCAACGTCCATGCTTCGCTTCCGTAAGTCAGTGTCGGGATTACCACACTGTCATGCAAGGACTTCTTCACTTCCCTACTGACCACCCTATTTCTTTTTACTGCTTTTAGCGTTCCTACAACCCTCTCCCGCACTTCTTCATCCAGTCCCATCTTTACTCAACACACTGCCCAGATACTTAAAAGAGTTGACGATCTCCATAGCCTGACCGTTCAGCTTCACCTCACACTCTGTGACTTCACCCCTTTCGAAGACCATAACCTTGCTCTTCCCCGCATTTACCTTCAAATTCCGTTTTTCGCACACTGTTCCAAACTCATTTACCAGACCCTGCAACTCCCATTCATTATCACTCATCAGAACTGTATCATCCGCAAACAGCAGTATAGGTAGCTTCCACTCAATTCCCTCCCTTTTCAGCGATACACCAACATCCACTGCTCTTGATAGTATTTCTTTCATGACTCCATCCATATTATACAGTAAACAACCACGGGAACATCACACACCCCTGTTTCAAACCAACATTCAGGTCAAAGAACTCGCTCTGCTCACTCTCCACACGTACTGCCGCCTTTGCACCCTCATACATGCTCTTCACTGCTTTCAGCAACTTGCCCTCTACTCCGTATATTCTAAGTACTTTCCACACACCTTCTCTATCCACTCTGTCATAGTAGGCCTTCTCCAAGTCCATAAAGGCAACATACACCATTTGTTTCTTCTCCACAACACAATTCAGGGTAAAAATCTGATCTACACATCCTCTTCCCTTCCTAAAACCTCCCTGCTCGTCGCCTATCCATTTCTCCGTTCTCACTCTCACTCTCTCAATCACTACCCTACTGTATACCTTCCCTACTACACTTAGAAGACATATTCCTCGGTGGTTACCACACACTCCTCTTTCCCCTTTGCCCTTATATAGGGGGACTATTATGCCAGTCTTCCAGTCATCGGGTGCACTCCCCTTCTCCCATGCTAGTTTGCACATTTTCCATACCCATTCTATCACTATCTCACCACCATACCTCAACATTTCCCCACACACTCCATCTGTTCCTGGTGCTTTCCCCAACTTCACTCTTTTCATGGCTTCCCACACTTCTGACCTCCTGATCCCCACCTCTTCCTCCACTACTTCTCCCTCCCATACCATATCCAGCTATGTTTGCTGGCTCTTCATTCCTTACATTTAGCAACTCACTGAAGAACAGTACTCCCTCCTTCTTTCGACTCTCTCTTGCTTCTCGGCTAGCATTCTCCCATTCTTATCTTTCACACCCTTACTGTTTCCCTTGCTACCTTCCCTAACTTTCTTGACTTCTTTCCAGAACAGTTTCCTACTCTCCCTCCATTTTACACTCCGATTCCTTCCAAATTCCTCATCTACTCTTCTCTTACTTTCCTTCACCACCCTCTTACTCTCCACGTACCTCGCTCGTTTCTGTCTCTCGGAATCTTCATTCCCTCTACTACCCAACCACTCTCTATATGCTTTCTACTTTTCTTCCACAGCTATTCTTACCTTTCACTCCCCTCCCTCTTCTCCTCACTCCACACACCTCCTCACATGCTGCACAGATCTCATCCTTAAACACCTTGCTCATCTCCTCCACTTCCTCCATAACTTCCAGGTCGAACCCAGGTCATAATCATTCAAGTCTTCAAATAAAATTAATTGAGACCCTGATCTAAGAATTATTGGGAGAACAAGGGGAAAAAAAAGGAGGTAAGATCCTATGTAGCGGGGAGAACTGTTTTTCAGATGCCTATTTACTAAGAAACATTGAACAATATCTTTAACCTAACCTAACCTAACCAGGCTAATCTAGTATATTAGTGGACTATTTATGAAAGTAAAATGTAAAAATATATTGTAACATTACCAAATTATTGAGCTATAAGTACAGTATCCCCGCTACACAGGATTATACCAAAAAAGGACCCTAAATGAGAAAGTACTGAAAGTGGAACAATGCAGTGGATAATTGTGGAATGTGATATGAACAATGATAAATAAGCATAATATAGTGAGGGATATGTTGAAGGACATCGAAGTACTGTACCGGTACAATACAGATCTCCCTCACTATTCGATGCCCCCATTTACAATATTATTATAGGTTTTTAGGTGTTTGTGTTTGGATTTTGACTGGTCCCAGAACGCACCCCCATTTATCCCATAAATTTTAAGGTTCGCTATATGATTTTTCTATTTATGATCGGGTTTTCAGGAATGTAACCCAATCGTAAATCGAGGCAGACCTGTACTGTACGATAGCAGGAATTACCGTATGTATACGGTAGTATGGATGTAATGAGTTACACAAAGGGAGAAATAAGTAAAATAGAGACAGGGGTAAGGATATAGTATTCGGCGTATCGCAAGTTTTGTTTACATTACTCGTACGCTCGCGATCACGTTTCCGTCTACTGTATTTTGACTGCCGAGGGATACAAAAATAGGGTGAGGTGGTCATCATCCTATATATTGCCAGCAGAGGGCAAATAACAGAAAAAAGTCAAGATAGACGGAACGTAACTGCGAGCGTGCAAGTAACATAAACAAAGCTGGCGATACGCCCGGATAATATATCCTTCCCGAGACAGGACAGACGAAGTTGGCAGGATAGAACTGGGAGCAAGGAGATGGACAGCATGTCAGGCAGTGCGAGGGGAGATGGGTTGGAGTACATATAAGGAGAGAGCAACAAAAGTGAAATGGAGTTATAAAATTATATATACTGGAGGAGATGGAAGAAGGTGGACCTCCAAGGAGAGTGTATTCTTACAGTTTCTTACAGTAGATCCTCTGGAAAAAGGCAAACTAGGCCTGTGTATCCAGCTCAGTACCAGTACTTGCACTGCTGCGGTCGTTCACGGTGTTGGCGGCGGTGGTAGCAGACGCAACATTTTTACTATTCTGTATTTTTGCTTTATAATCAAACTTCAAATCTTGTCTTCCCCATGCTTTATCAAGATTACTTTCAAACTCCCTTATTGATTCGGAATCTACTACATACTGGGGTAGTGCGTTCCACTCATTTACCACCCTATCACAAAATGAGTTCTTTGCCTTCTCAAGCCTATTTCTTTCTTTGTAAATTTTCTTAGAGTGTCCTCTCGTTCTTGTTCCCTCCCGCATCAAGAAGATACCTTCACACACATCCTCATCATACTTTCCTGACACTATCTTAAAAGTCTCTATCATATCCTCTCTCTTTCTCCTATATGCCAGTGTCCTCAACCTCTGCTCATAGCCCGCGTTCTTCAACGTTGGTACTAGCTTGCTAGCTCTCCTCTGCTTCTATATCCTTTACCATATATGGAGCCCACACCTGGTTCGCATATTCCAGGTGCGGCCTAACCTGCGCTGTATAGAGATTCCTGAAGATTTCTTCGTCAAGTGACACAAATGTCCTCCTTATCAGCCCTACAATTCTATTGGCTTTGTTTATCTTTTCCGCTAAATGTTCTGAGAAATTTAACTTATTGTCTATCACTACTCCTATATCCTTTTCTGCATTCACTTCCTCCACCGCTTCATACATACTGTATCCTACCTTGTTTATCTTGCTTGTCCCAATCCGCATGTACAGTTAGTCAAAGTTCCAGCTGACCCACCCTCGGTCTGGGGCTCGCAGAATTATCTGGCAATACTGGTGTAGGAAGGAGGGGTGTCTTACAAAGATTGGGATTGGTAGATCTGATTTAGGCTATACCGGTATCATTGTTAGAACACATACTAAACAAGGGAAAGTAAGCCTATCTCAAATAAAAATGCATACAACGCTATGTATGATCCCGAACATTCACCCAAAGTTCGTAGATTTGCTTAAATATTAAAGTTATTATATCCACTGATTGGCAACGCATATAAAACCTGCTGGCTGCCACAACATACTTTACTCGATTTTATAAGAATACATATTTATGTGTTTAATTTGCAGTAATATACAGGACAGACACAGATAACACATTAATGGCAAGTGGTATCCCTGCACCACTACACCAGTATTGCAAGCTAATTCTGCGAGCCCCAGAGCGAGGGTGGGTCAGCTGGAACTTTGACCAACTGTACGGTACTTGCATTTTTTTTGGATGAAAAGGCATTAACCAATGCTCAGACCATCCCTTCATGCCCTCCACATCTCCTTGAAGCAAACCCACATCTTCCTTACTCCTCACTCTTCTATACAGCTTAGTGTCATCCGCATACAGGTATACCTCACTTCCATTAGTTATAACTTCAGGTAAGTCGTTGATAAATATAACGAACAGTAGTGGTCCCAACACAGATCCCTGAGGTACCCCACTTGTAATTTCCCTCCACCCCGAGCCTATTCCATTCACCAGTACCCTCTGTCTCCGATCTTTCAGGAAGGCTTCTATCCATTTCACACATTTCTCCCCTATATTATAGCTTCTAACTTTCTCTATTAACCTTTTATGTGGGACCTTATCGAAGGCCTTCATAAAATCGCAATATACCACGTCTATTACATCACCATCCTCTAAAATTTGCATCCAATCATCTACCACCTTAATTAGCTGTAGTACCGTCGACCTCCCCGGCAAGAATCCGAACTGTCTCCCACTAAAAAGTTGGTTTGATTTCATATGCTCCATCATTCCTTCTCTAATTACAGTTTCCATTAGTTTACACACAACACTTGTCAAACTGACTGGTCTATAATTTCCTGGGTCAAGTCCTTTATGGACTTGGAGAAGGCCTATGACAGAGTGGATAGAGAAGGTTTGTGGAAAGTACTTAGAATATACGGAGTAGAGGGTAAGTTGCTGAAAGCAGTGAAGAGCATGTATGAGGGTGCAAAGGCGGCAGTACGTGTGGAGAGTGAGCAGAGCGAGTTCTTTGACCTGAATGTTGGTTTGAAACAGGGGTGTGTGATGTCCCCCGTGGTTGTTTACTGTATATATGGATGGAGTCATGAAAGAAATACTATCAAGAGCAGTGGATGTTGGTGTATCGCTGAAAAGGGAGGGAATTGAGTGGAAGCTACCTATACTGCTGTTTGCGGATGATACAGTTCTGATGAGTGATAATGAATGGGAGTTGCAGGGTCTGGTAAATGAGTTTGGAACAGTGTGCGAAAAACGGAATTTGAAGGTAAATGCGGGGAAGAGCAAGGTTATGGTCTTCGAAAGGGGTGAAGTCACAGAGTGTGAGGTGAAGCTGAACGGTCAGGCTATGGAGATCGTCAACTCTTTTAAGTATCTGGGCAGTGTGTTGAGTAAAGATGGGACTATGGATGAAGAGGTGCGGGAGAGGGTACAACAGGGGAAGAGGGTTGTAGGAACGCTAAAAGCAGTAACAAGAAATAGGGTGGTCAGTATGGAAGTGAAGAAGTCCTTGCATGACAGTGTGGTAATCCCGACACTGACTTACGGAAGCGAAGCATGGACGTTGGTTGAGAGACTCAGACCAAGAGTGAGAGCAGTGGAAATGAATTACTTAAGGAGTGCATGCGGAGTTACATGGAGGGATAGACAGACTAATGAGGAAGTAAGAAGGAGGTGTGGTGTGGAGGTAGATGTGCTGGAAAGTGTGAAAAGGAACAACTTGAGATGGTTCGGCCATATGGAACGTATGGAAAGCGAGAGAATGACTAAGAGGGTGTATGAGAGCGAGGTGGAGGGACAGAGAGGGAGAGGTAGACCGAATGAGAGGTGGAAGGATGGAGTGAGGAAGCACATGAACGAAGGCGGTGCTGGTTGGGAGGAGGGGCGTCGACTGACTGGGGACAGAGGTGCATGGGGGCGGTTCGTTCGTGGCCACCCCTTGGGGGATCACGGCGTCAGGCAATAGATAGATAGATTTCTCTTTCCCTTCTTAAATATAGCTGTTATGTTCGCCTCTCTCCAGTCCATCGGGATTTGCCCTGTATTAAACGATACCTCAAATAAAATTTTCAATGGCTCTACCAACATCTCACCTCCTTCCTTTATGATTCTTGGGTGTATCCCATCCGGTCCCGGGGACTTACTTCTGTTCATTTTTTCTATAGCCCTTCTTATTCTAGCATGGGAAAACTCTATTAGTTCTAGTGCCGGTGCCTGTTTGATGGGAATAGTAGGCACTGCATCATCGACTCCACTGTTAGTACCCCTCCCAAAGTATTTCCCCAGCACCTCTGCTTTCTCCTTATCAGTCTCCGCTCTACTCCCATCATCCAACCCCCCTACCAGCTCTGGGATCCCTACTCTTCTTGTAAACTTTTCCTGAATGTACTTCCAGAATATTTTTGGATTATCCTTCACATATCTAGCAATCTCTCTCTCTCTCCCTCTCCTTCACCCCCCTCCTTATTTTATTGTTTATTTGTCTGCGTTCCAGATCCACTTCTTTAGCTCCTATACTAGACCCCCTGTTCTTTCTTCTAATCAATGTCCAAAGCTTTCTCTTCATTGGCAATTCTGAGTTCGTTCTTTTCCTCAATTTTGTTTTATCCTTATATTCCCTTACTGGTACACTTTTGGATACAGCATTCTCCAGTTTGACTCTAATTTTCCTCCACATTCCTTCAGCGTCTTCACCGTTCAAGTATTCCCCCCAGTCAATGTCCAAACACCGTCTCAGCACCTCATAATCTGCTCTATCATACATGTATATTTTTTTTTTATTGCTTCTATTATCCCTCTCTGTTTTAATATTGCAACTAAAGCTTATACAGGCATGGTCACTACGACCTATAATAATAATAATAATAATAATAAGCATGTTACTTATTTCTCATAAGCGCCAATTTTTCCGAAGAATTCACTAGCGCTCGAAAAGAGAAAGAAAAAAGAACAAAAATCAATGCATCAAAAGAAGGCTTATATACAACACACACTTAACAATCACTAGCAGTGGCAAAATAGCCTAAACTCTATAGCCATCTGTCATGACACCTCTCTCAAGATCATAGCTTCTCTCAAAGAGAAAAGTCTTAAGTTGTCTCTTGAAGCATTCAACAGAACTCAGTTGTCTCATGGACAGCGGCAACCTGTTATACAACCTCGGAGCCATGTAGGAGAAAGACCTCTCAAAGAAAGAAGACTGCTGGAAAGCCCATGGTTCATCAAGACGAAAAGGGTCATTGTCATGACGCACAACTACACCATGGTGTGCCGGTGGGCGCCTGAGCAGCTCCGCAAGGTACCTAGGCTCACCAAATTTGAGAACCTTAAAAGTCACCAAACACAACTTAAATTCTATTCTTGCTCTTACTGGCAGCCAGTGCAGTTCTATGTGAAGAGATGTAGTAGGAGTTCTAGGTGGAACACCAAAATTAGTCTTGCGGCCCTGTTAAGAACAGACTGAACTTTCTTCAAAATATAATTTGGAAGACCCACCAACAGGGCATTGCAATAATCAACACGAGAGAAGACCAATGAGTGAACCAACGTCAGGAGGCAACGTCTGGTTATAAACGGCTTCACCAAATAGAGATTTCTGATGTGCAAGTAACAACTTTTAACTATCTGGTTTACATGCTCTTTGAAATCTAATCGGGAGTTCACATATACACCCAGATTTCGAACAGTTGGGGCCGGTCGCAGCTGAGATCCACCCACATTGATGGAGAGGGCACCTACTATATCATCAGCTCTTCTATTTCCTCGGATGATGAGAATATCAGTTTTACCATCATTTAGTTTAAGTTTTCTCGCTCTCATCCACTTCTTGATATCAGACATCAACAATTCCATCTTACTCCGTATATCAACTATATTTGTGATTCTCACATAAATCTGGGTGTCATCTGCATAAAAGTGAAAGGTGACATTATGTGCACGAAGCAGAAGAGACAAACTGCTAATATAAATTATAAATAGGATAGGACCTAAAACTGATCCCTGCGGAACACCATACTGCAGGGGTGTCGAGTCCGAGACCACTTGATTTACCATCACACTCTGGGATCTACCTGACAAGTACGACCCAAGAAGCAAGAGAGCGGAGTCACGCACACCACAATCATAAAGATCACTCAATAACAACTTGTGATCCACTGTGTCAAAAGCCGCAGAGAGATCAAGCAAGACCAATAGTGAGGCCACACCATTGCAAATGTTCTCAACTAGATCATTATGTACTCTAATCAATGCTGTTTCAGTTGAATGATGCTGTCGGTAAGCAGACTGAAAAATTGGGATAGTTTCATTCTGCTGAAGTAGTGGTTGTAATTGGTCAAGTATTGCACGCTCTAATATAGGGCTATCCACATTGACATGTTCCACTATATCCTCCTCATTGCTAAAAATCAAATCAAGTACACTCCCCTGCATCCCATCTCTATATCTTGTCATCTCTGTAATATGTTGCGTTAAAAAACAGTCTCTCACTTTCTCTATAAACTTGAATGAATGGGGCGAAGGTAAGAAATGATAGGCGAAAGAATACCAGTACAATAGGAAGACAAATAAAGTAGGAGTGAAACAACAGAGATCAGGAGAGGAGTGGAGAGCAATAGATGGCTAGCGGTTATTTGCCTCCTGCTGGTAATATTTATGATGATGACAATAAGTGACGGGGGTAAAGCTCTCTTCAACCCATTATTGTATCCCACAGCCAGCTGTTGGGTTACTGGGTAAATTGTTTTATTACCGGCCGTGCCCCCCTCACCCCCAAGACTTATTGTCATCATCATATATTACCAGCAGGAGGCATATAACAGCTAGCCGTGGGATAATTTCACAAAAAAATAAATATAAATAAATAAATAAAAGTATCATTAGACACGAATGTAACTGCGACCGTACGACTTATGTAAACAAGGCGACGCATACTCGGTATGCCCGCTAACACCATTCTTATCACTTTTTCTCTTCAGAAACTTATATTTTACTACCCATCCTATTACTAATTATCGTTCTACACTAAACCCTCAAGCTGTAAAGTCAGTAAAAATAGGTTTGCCCAAACAGACCTCGGATGCGGAAATACCTTGAGCCGACCAGGCCAAGAGGGATATCTCTATTGGTCTAACTGGTATAGTGTCTGTCTCACAACCCAAGGGTCGAGAGTTCATGATATTTTCGGGAGGCTATTCCCGCATCTAACAAAGTTTAGGTGTGCTGGTAAAATTGTTCAGATGGTTGAGAGCCCTGTAGGAATTGGTTTTTACACCATACCCGAAAGAGGATTTATGGAGCTCCAATCTTACTCTCAACCATCTGAAAAAATTTACCAGCACACCTAAACTTCGTTAGATGTGGGAATAGCCTCCCGAAAATATCAATGAACTCTCGACCCTTGGGTTGTGAGGCAGACACTATACCAGTTAGACCAATAGAGATATCCTTCTTGGCCTGGTCGGCTCAAGGTATTTCCGCATCCAAGGTCTGTTTAGGCTAACCTATTTTTACTGACTTTACAAAGCTGTCCCTGGAGGTGCCGTTATGTACAGTACAGTATATTTACGCAGAAATAGACTAGGGAGAACATACCGGGGGATGGATGTAGTGTCCGGGCATACGGTCGTCACGTTTACATAGGTTGATCGGCGCGGTTAAGTTCGTGTCCATTTTGGCCGACATGTTTACATAATCGATCGCCGTAGTTAACTTCGCGTTCATTTTGAGTTTTTGATGGCAATTTTTTCGGTTACTTGCCCCTGCTGGCAATATATATGATGATGATAATATGTCATGGGGGGGGTGAGGGGAGCAAAGCCCCCCCCCTCAACATATTATTGTATCCAAAGGCAATCAAAATAGATGGGAACATGATGGCAAGCGTCCGCCGCCGCTCCGCGTAGTGTAAACATGGCTGGCGGTATGCCTGAACTCTATATTCTACCCCATACTGGTAACCATTAATAATACTGTAGGCTATAGAGAATATCTATCTATCTATTGCCTGACACCGTGATCCCCGAAGTGGTGGCCATAGAGAACATACCCAATGAAAATAATATTTAAAAAATAAATAAATAAATAATAATAATAATAATATTGTATCCTACGGCCAGCTGTTGGGTTACTGGGTAAATTGTTTTATTACAGGCCGTGCCCTCCTCACTCCCATGACTTATTGTCATCATCATATATATTACCAGCAGGAGGCAAATAACAGCTAGCTGTGGGATGATTTCGCAAAAAAAAACAGTACAGTATTAGGCAAGAATGTTAAGTGCGGGCGTACCGCCAGCCTTGTTTACACTACTCGTAGTTGTTGTTCCCCAAGCTGCCTGGCCGAACAGCCCCAAGGCCCCAAGCAAGGCCATAACCGAGCGCCCCCACAGAACCCTCCCTGCCGACCACAATAAAGCCTGGGTGACCGAAGCCACTACATGGCGGGGAGCTGGGGAGGATGCGGAAAAGCCCGGGAAACCAAAGCCTCACCCAGGGCCCTGTGCCCCTTAGCAATTATGAAGAGAAAGTTGAGGGCAAAGGAAATATGGGACGCTTTGGCTTCCAATCTTGGTAGATTGGGAGGTCAATCCACGGAAGAGACGCCGTCACTTGAGATCTAGAAAATATATAAGTAAAAGGAACAGTCAGAGTAAGCTATGGGTATGGCAGAGATCGCTCAGTTCTCACTCTGATAAACCAGCCCATCACCACATGACTAGAACCCAATCCTCTCAGCATCAGCTAGGAAAGGCCCTAGAAAGCCGCCTTTGGCGGGGGGATAGCTCCCCTATTTCAACCCATTTCGGGGTTGGGCACCCGCCATGCACATGGGTAACCAGCATCTCTTTCTACTCGTAGTGGCTTTGGACCTTTGCCATCATGTTCTTGTCTATTTTGACTGCCTTTGAATACAATAATATGTTGAGGGGGGCTTTGCCCCCCCCCCCTCAACCCCCATGACATATTGTCATCATCATATATATTGCCAGCAGGGGGCAAATTACCGAAAAAAAATCGCCGTCAAAATAGACACGAACTTAACCACAGTGATCGACAAATGTAAACATGACAGCGGCGGCGGCGGGGGAGGCGTCGGACCTTTGCAATCATGTTCCCGTCTATTTTGAATGCCATTGGATACAATAATATGTTGAGGGGGGGCTTTGGCCCCCCTCATGCCCCCATGACATATTGTCATCATCATATATATTGCCAGCAAATAACCAAAAAAATCGACGCGAAGTTAATCGCCCTATGTAAACATGACGACCGTACGCCCGAACTCTACATCCATCCCCAGTATTATTAGACATGACTGTAACTGCGACTGTACGAATTACGTAAAGAAGGCGACGCGTACCCGGTATGCCCGCTAACACCATTCATACCGCCTTTTCTCTTCAGAAACTTAAACTTTTACTATCCATCCTATTACTAATTATCATTCTACACTAAACCATCAAGCTGTCCCTGGAGGTGCCGTTACGTAAAGTACAGTACAGTATATTTACGCAAGTTGGACTTAAATTTATGCAAAAAAAAAAGAAATAGACTAGAGAGAACATACCGGTAACCAATAATAATACCCGGTACTGTAGGCTATAGAGAACATACCCAATGATAATCTTATAAAAAATAATAATAATAATAATAATAATAAAGATATCGATACTGTATCATAATATTGTAGGCTAAACAGAACATACCGGGAAACTAAAAATCTGCCAACGGAGGGACACACAAAGTTATACAGTACCGGGTACCGTCACTTTAACCCCCTTCTGTACCGACGACGTCTAGCTATATTTAGACAATTTTGTGCAGTTTAAGAAGGATCTGTGGTAGTAAAAATGGTTAAGTGAGATAGGTCGAAGCCTGTTGATTGCTGGAGGCACCTTCTTAACTGAATAAAATTGTGTAGTAGTAGCCAGAACAAAGTAATAAAAACGTCGCCGGTATAGAAGGGGTTAAGACACAATGAGCCATAGTCTTAAATATGGAACTTGGGAAGGGGCAAACTCTCTCCTTCCACCATTAACAATAGCACAGGGATGGTGAGAGAGAGACCCTTCCCAATACAGTATTTAAAACATTCACTCATAGGGTCACAGATACTATAAACAAAAACAAATCAGAATACCGCACATAACAAAAATACCGTACATTATAAGAATACATTATGATCAAGTATAAATTACCAGAACGTGTTATATGAAAGAGGATCCCAAAAAGCCAACAATGGATACACAAACTGATGAACGAGATTGAAGGCGGACCGAGTGTTGTTTGATGGTTCAGGGGCGGGAGAATTGGCCTTGGGTGACTCAATATTTACAGACCCCACAGACATATGCTCGGATGTTATGTTCAACACGTTTAGGCACGACCGGTACGTTACCCACTGACGATGGCTGTTTTTCAATATGAAGTTCGGCGCCGCAGGGAAAAATGAGACGCGTCCCCTCAGGCAATGTTGTTACGGTATTGCCCGGCATAGTAAGAGCCGTGCTGGTGTGGAGGACTACTATGGTAGTTTCACCGATAGCCTGAGATGGTGTGGGTGGCAGTGGAGTGTCTGCACAGTCCGTGGAAGATGAGAGAGCGGCGCAACTGTCGTGTAGTGTCGAGCCAAGAGATGGTGTGGATGGCAGTGGAGTGTCTGCACAGTCCGTGGAAGATAAGAGAGCGGCGCAACTGTCGTGTAGTGTCGAGCCAAGAGATGGTGTGGATGGCAGCAGATTCGACTCAACACAGTATGTGGTCGATGATGATGGTGGCCTGGGTAGTGGCACCGAGACAAGCGTTGGTGGGGATGGTAGGGGATCCAACTCCTTGAACTCCTCAGAGTATGTGGATAAGGACCAACTACAAGGGCCCGGTAGCGCTGATACAGGTTGGCATTGTGGTGAAGGAATGCTAACCTCTGAGTTGTCACGATCAAGTCGATCATTATCATCGGATTCATCGGTATCACAGTCACTATCGGATTCCTCGGTACATGCTTCTAGTAGTATATCCAGACAACACAGGATTTTTTCCAAAGAAGGTCGCTGCTCCCTATCAAGATGCATCATACTCTCATATATAATCCTAACCTGCTCTACATCTTGTAGGCTGGAGTACTCCGCAGTATTTTTTATGACCCAACCAAAAAAGTGTATATCGCTGGCCGGACAAGTCGCATGATCACCAAATAACTCCGGAGCATACCCAGCGGAACCAAACTTCCTTCTTTTAGGTGTAGACATAAGATGTCTAAACTCCCCCGGTGGTGAGGCCATACCAACATCCAAAAGGCTAACAATCGGTTCTGGACAGTTTTCATCGTCGATAACCATGATGTTTCCGAAATGCAGATCGTTATGTACGAAACCAGCCTTATGGAAATCCCTCAGTGCCAAACCTAGTGATTTAAAGACCAATAATAAGATACGAATATCTTCAGCCCTATGGTCCGTTACAAATTGCTCGGTGTACTGATATAATGTCTCCCCATGACAATAAGACATTATAAGGACATCCCCTTCATCAGATACCCCAAATAATTCAGGTACACCTCCAGCACCATCTAAACTAAAAAGTGTATTAGCCTCTTTACCCATTGATTCCCAACTAGCCTCGATAGTAATTTTATTAACTTTTACAGTTTTCAAAATAGCTTCGTTACCATAATAATAAACCAGCCATACATCCCCATAAGTCCCAGAACCAATGTGTTTTATAAAGGTTACATCCTTATTCAATTCATGAAGAGGCCTAACGAAATCCACAATATAAATTTTAGTAGGCCTAGTCACAAACTTAATATTCTTATCTTTAAGACATATTATATGCTTATCAACGAAGTTTCCATTACAAAATCTTATGTTTATTAAGGACTGGATCGTGTCCTCGAATTCCACTTGGGTTTTTCTATCAGCCCCAGCAGTCATTTTTAACACTAGCCTAGCCTAGGCTATAGGCCTACCTAGGTTAACTAATATTACTAGGCTATAGGCCTAATATATACCGTTCAGTAACACTCAATGAGTTAATCACTAGGCCAATAGAATAATACTTTCACTAAAAGTTTACTGAAGTAATGAATGACTTACCAAACACCAACCTGCTGCTAATAGTCACCTTTCAATAATGATAAGTTGTCAGTTTTCCCGGGAAAAGTCACCTACCTGCCAGTGTTACCAACACCATTCCCCTACAACAGTCGCTATATGCACAATATCAATATAACATTAGAACAATATCTTGAATATCGATTAGATATGTGCAACAGATGTCTAATCAATCGCATACAATGGCTCAAATTTCACAATATCGCTATAATGTATGTCGCTAGTTATCAACAATTGCCGCCAAGTTGGTAACACTGCCGATACCATACGGCCCTTTAAATTAACAACAAATTTTGGAAATATATATAAAGCTATAGGCAATATTAGTAAATTGGTCTTATTTCAATAATAATAAATATATGGTACTTCTATATTTAGGATAAGTGATCAATAAATGTACACATTAAACATATATTATCAGTTTATGTGTTGAGCGGGAAGCTAGTCCTTTACAACGGCGCCTCCCCTTTTCACGTGTTTTGTGTTTTGCTCTTAACCCCATTTTGTACCGGTGCCGTCCTTTTAACTATATTCGAGCTACTATTAGAGTACTTTATTCAGTTTAAAAAGGGGCTCCAGCAAATGACTGGCTTCGAACTATCTCACTTAACCCTTTTTACTACCGGCATCTTTTCCGTGGATTGACCTCCCTACTGCCAACCTAGAAGTTGGCAGATTGGGAGCCAAAGCGTCACATTTTTCCCTCGCCCCTCAACTTTCCCTTCATAATTGCTAAGGGGCACAGGGCCTTGGGTGGGGCTTTGGTTTCCCGGGTGTTTCCGCACCTTCCTCAGCTCCCTGCCTTGGAGTGGCTTCGGTCACCCGGGCTTTGTTAGTGGTAAGCAGGGAGGATTTTGTGGGGGTGCTCGTTTGTGGCCTTGGCCTTGCTCGAGACCTTGGGGCTGTTCCAGACAGCCTGGGGAACAACAACAACAACTACCACAGATCCTTTACAAAAATGCACAATATCGTCTAAATATAGCTAGAATAAAATTATAAAGACGTCGCCGGTATACAGGAGTTAATGGTCAGAAATAAAAGTTACGCGAGTTTCTTCTCTACATACATACATACATAACATTTTAAGACAGTGCTCCACACATACGTGCAGTTTCAGTCTCTTGTCCTAATGGCGGCGTTCCAGGCAACTCTGTTAAGGGCTGCTTCACTTGTCAAGTTTTTTTATTTGAGATCGGAACATATAGTCCGATCCCAGGTCCTCCTCGGTCCACCCCTTGGTGCAGCTCCCTCCACAATCACAGACCTGCATTTTTTCACTCAATTTTGTTCATCCATTCTCTCCACATGTCCATACCATCCCAGTTTACTTGTACGCATCACCTCGCTAATACTCTTTGTTATGCCCTGATTTTATACAGGATTAACGATTGATTTAGGTGAGTTCTTCGAGACTGGAATATCATGTTTCATGCACATACATATAAGGAATCAATAGAACGTACACATAGATGTAATTTCGGAATGTGGTTTGTAATACAGCCTTATTTAAGTAGCACTCACTTGCATAGAAAAAGAATCAATTCACTTAGGAAAAACATAAGAAGGGGCAAGAGATTCAGTATCAAGATTGGTCTTTCAATTCTCCTAGCACGATCGTGGATCTGGATGGAGCGTGCACTATACCACTTTCAACGCTCAGGTATTATTCTTCTGAGATAAGCACAAAATACAAGGTTAGAAGAGATTCACTCGAGGGGCACTGGTTAAGTTCTAATAAGTATCTTTTGGAAGTTAATTGCTTATGCCTTATGCTTTGTTATTTTTGTTGATGCGTATCTAGCTTTCGCTCTTGGCTTTCACGTAACTCGAGAGAGTGATTATGCAACAAATTTGTATACTTGGTTGACTGTTAATGCACGATATCTGAATTCGTCACTGAGATTAATTACTTTACGACCTATCCCATAAACTCTCGGGATCTCAGAATATCTATATCATAATCTCCAAAATAGGAAGCACTCGTTATGTGGCTGAGGGTAAATATTGTCATGATAATTATCTCGTAGTATTTTTACACTGGTACGAATTCTTTGGCAATAAACAGGTAATCGAACTTGAAACACTTGTCATAGATAGCAAATAACTAAGGGAAAGCACGAGGTGAGCAATTGATCCTGTGGTCAGGTATCTCCGCACTGATACCGATAATAATTAATAGTGCACTGTTGGGTTATCTTCTTAGTCTCTTGATCTGTTGTCGTTGAGGGTTCCTGGGCTGCTCCGTGGGCTGTCCAGGGTGTCCAGTCGTGTGAAGAAGTTACAGTTGGGTTAATGGGCTTTGGGTCTTAAATGTGGTTCCGTAACTAGGAGGGATAAGTTGGTCGCCACATCGAACTAACGCAAGTATTCTAGGCACGCGAATACTTGACTGTTCTGACCTTTAATATTAACTGGTGATGAAGTTCTGTTCAGGTACTCTTGGGGCTAGGATTTTAAATGTTATGCTTCAGGCTGGGGCCGGATTAACAAAACATCGGACAAACGCAAGAGGAGTCGATACAAGGAACTCTTCTTGACAGACTCTAATCTTTTTAAGAGGTTCAAAGAACTTGGGCGGTGTTAACCTTTTAGTCACAAATCCTGGTGGGTTGCCACAGACAAAATGTGCCTAGGTTCTATACTGTATATGCTAAGTGCTCCTGAGAGTATCTCGCATAGACCCTTCTAACACAAAAGATCTTTCTATCCTAGATCTCTGTGAGTTAAGTGCCAGTAAATGTCTAAGATAACAAGTGTATTGAAAGGTAGGGTTGCCTTCGTCTTTCAATATTCTTATTAGGTTAGAGTAGAAACTAATATGGATAACTGTATTAAAATTTTGGGTGGCCAGAAATAATCTGTTATACGTATATAGTTACGGGTCCACTTATGTAACTCTAAAGGTCTTTCTCTCCTAGATCTCCGTGAGTTAAGTACTGAGCAAGATGTCTAAGATAATAAAGTATTGAAAGGTAGGGTTGCCTTCGTCTTCCAATATTTGTATTAGGTTAGATAAGACACTAATATGAATAACTATATTAGATTCTGGGTGGCCAGAAATATTTAGTTATACGTATATAGTTCTTGTTGCACTATATAAATGATTAGAAAACTCAAGTGGAAGAGGCCATACCAGCAATGAGTTTTTAATACACTTATTTGGGTTATATGTATATGGTCTTAAGGTCTCGATATTAACCAATGGGTTGCCACGATTAATAAAGATAAAAAAAGTTTATATATATATCACTGATAGTATCACAGACTCCGGGTTGCCGTTCGTCAGTAACTAGTCTTAATTAGTGGGGGTATAAAATAGTCTTCAGTCAGAGCGGGTCGCCGATCGTACAGAGGTGATATTTCTACTTAATGAGTTCTCCTCCTCTCAGGGTTTATATAGAAGAGCTGCCCGGTGTTGCCGAGGCTGCCGGCTGGTTGATTTGCTGTTATCTGAGGGTTCTAGAAATGGGAGAGGTGAGTTTTAGTTTCACATGTGGTGCTTTATTGAAGGGCTCACTTAATGAGTAAGGAGGAAGTAGACGTAACAATTTTTAGGGGTGGAGATAACAGGCTTTCAAGTTGGCAAGCTGGTGGAGGTGTGGAGGAAGTTGGAGCTGGGGTGTTATCTCGGCTTGGAGTAGTTCACTTTATTTTCTGGAGGCAGCTGAGAATGGTGGCAGTTGAGGATTCGTCGCCTGGGTAATTCGTTCCTTATTTCCCGTGTCCTGGATCAGATAATATGGTTAACTTTGTTACAACCCAAAGTTTGGAGAGACTAGTGGAACTAGCTTAGTTAAAGATTTGGCCCCGAAGGAGTCTAGAGGGTGACCTTTAGGTTGAACACAAAGACTGAACTTTAGTTTAAGGGTGTTCAGTATGGATAAGTACTTTTATTAATTTAGTACTTGTATTAAGGTAAAGTCTCTTTAAGAGTAGTTCTCGTATTTTAATATTTATTACTAAGATGATATTTTAATTTAAGAGTTGTTCTCGTATTTTAATCAGACTTCAAAGTAGTCTTCTGGATATTATATAGGGTTAATCTTCCTCACTTCATTTAATCATTAGGGTATAAATATATATGGATAAGAAAAGAATACACAATTTTTGTTAATATAATAAAATCAAATTTAAGTAATATAACAAAACCATTAGGTATTATATAATTATAATTTAAAGTTATAAAACAAAATAAAACAAATACAATGGTAATTAATATTAATGCAAAATATTTAATTTATACAAAATGAAAACAAAAAAGAAAATCAAAATATAAGTTATAGTCACGATATCTCCCGTAGTCAAACCGAAGGGGGGTAGTTCCTGGAGTTTTAAAACAACGCTTTCTGGAAGCGATATTCCCGAGAACGTTGCACCGAGAAAGCCTAAGATAACACTGACCCCACTCATTATTCCCGTCCCGTCATTGACTACGGTAGATTTAATGTGACCAGAAAAGAAACATCCACCCCCTGGTGTTCATGAGCAGAGATAGCATTGAACTTTAATTTGAATTACATATTTATTGAGTGAGACTTCGAAACTCTGCTCGACCAAAATGAGAGGGATAGAAGTAAGAAGGATATTGGGATGCGAAGTTTCGGGCCTCTGTTGGTTTGGTTGCTTGAAGCCCCGACCCCGATCTCAGACTGGTTGATGCGTTTGAATGGTGGAAGTGAACCCGTACAGTCAGAGCCTATAGGTCCGTGACACCTCCCCCCTTAAAGTCCTCGAAGGGGAGCGAAGAGGACTAGGTAGCGAGAGGAGGAATAGGCCTCGCTGTAGGCGGAAGATCTCTTGACAAGGCGTCTGCAATCCGATTGTCTACCCCACGAATATGGCGAACAATGAGATGGTACTCCTGTAACTTTAGAGCCCACCGGAGAAGTCGTTGGTTGTTGTTCTTCATCTTGTGCAGAAAAGTAAGAGGGTTGTGGTCAGTATGGATGATGATTGGTGGAGAGTGCTGAGGGAGATAACATTCGAACTTCTTCACCGCTGATACCATCGCCAAGCACTCCTTCTCCACTGTGGAATAACTCCTCTGGTGTCTCTTCAGTTTGGCGGAGAAGTAAGAGACAGGATGTAGGACGCCAGGTGTCTTATCTGGTTGCAGAAGTACTGCCCCGACTCCTCTATCACTCGCATCAACCTGAAGATGGTAAGGCAATGCGGAATCAGGAGCATGAAGTACCGGGTAGGATGAAAGGAGGCACTTCAGTTGGTCAAAGGCAGCAGTACAGGTGGGGGTCCAGACGAACTTAAGTTTTGGGCTTGTAAGATCTGAGAGGGGCGCTGATATGGCTGCAAAGTTCGGACAGAATCTGCGGTAGAATCCGCACATCCCTAAAAACCGCATGATGGATTTGCGGTCAGATGGCTGGGGAAAGGCGGTGATGGTCTCCACGTTAGCTTCCTTGGGACGTGCAGTACCCTGACCCACCACATGGCCAAGGTAGGTCACTGATCCACGTCCAAAGCAGGACTTGGCTAGGTTGATGGTGAATCCAGCAGCAGCCAAGCGCTCCATCAGCCCGTCCAGTCTGGAAAGATGATCCTCCCAAGTATCTGAAATAATCACGATGTCATCTAAGTAAGTGTCTACACCTTCTAAATCCTGAATATTATATGACATGACCCTTTGAAATGTGGCAGGAGCATTCATCATGCCAAAAGGCATGACTATATTGGAAGAGCCCAAAAGGAGTGGTGAAAGCCGAGATGATTTTAGCTCTATCGGTCATCCCAATTTGGTAATACCCCTTCTGCAAGTCAATGGTTGATACTACCTTAGCAGCCCCTACTTTATCTATTAGGTCATCAATTCTAGGTAGTGGATATGCATCAGGGACTGTCACCGCATTTACTTTCCTGTAATCAGTACACAGCCTACTACTACCGTCTGGTTTTGGGACTAATAAAGAGGGTGACGCCCAAGGGGAATGACTTGGTTCCACTAAGGACTTCTCCAACATAAAGTCAATTTCCTTTCTCATGATCTCGTGCTTCTGAGGGTTAAGTCTGTATGGTGATTGTTTGATAGGTCTTACTTCTGGTGAGGTCAAGATAACATCGTGATGATGGTCCTTGCAAAAGCCAGGGACATCCAATGTGACTGAAGGGTAACTTACAAGCAATTTCCTAAGATCATCTCTACGTGATGGCGACATGTCCGACAAATATTGATCTAAGGTACATAATAGTTCGCTGTTCTTTGGGCTTCCACAAGGTGAAGGAAGATCACCAAACTCAATCACATCAGAGTCTCCTACCTTTTGCAATTCCCACGAGTCTGGTACAGAATGTGGTACAGTATTTACAGCTAGTATTGGGGTATTCTCCTCAGCGGCCTTTCTATGTACGCCTTCATCTGGTTTAAGTGAACAATCCTTTGATCCTTCCTTCGATCAGGAGTGCGAACAACGTAGTTTAGCTTGGAAAGTTTCTGAGAGACTACATATGGGCCACAAAATTTGTTTTTTAATGGACTACCAGGAATGGGCAAGAAGAGAAGGACTTTGTCTCCAGGACTAAATGTTCTACTTTCAGACTTGCGATCGTAGTGGGTTTTCATTCTTGACTGACTCTTCTCAAGGTTGGCCAGTGCTAGCGCTCTTACATTTGACATCTGAAGTTTTAACTCATTTATGTACTCTGCAACTGTGCGAGAAGGATGATCAGATACTTCCACAAACCAAGAATCTTTCAAGACCTTTAGAGGGCCTCTGATCTGACGCCCATATAGCAACTCAAAAGGGGAGTATCCTAGTGACTCTTGAGGGCACTCTCTAACGGCAAAAAGAAGCCAGTCAATGTTGGCATCCCACTCTTTCTCAGTCTCAAAACAAAACTTTTTTATCATGGATTTCAGAGATTGATGATGGCGTTCTAGGCAACCCTGGGTCTGAGGTCTGTACGCAGTGGCTATCTTCTTATCTACCTCTAACTCCCTCAGTACTGCTTTCATTAGGTTACTTGTAAAATTTGACCCCTGATCACTCTGAATTTCTTTAGGAATGCCTACTTTTGTGAAAAGATGCAACAGATGGGACACAAGTCTTAGCCTTGATATCTTTTAAAGGGAAAGCCTCAGGATACCTAGTTGCAGCACACATTACGGTAAGTAGATACTGGTTCCCTTTCTTAGTTTTGGGAAGAGGCCCTACACAATCAATTACTATTTTCTCAAAGGGCTCTGTAGTGACAGGGATAGGAGCAAGTGGAGCTTTAGGGATGGTCCTCATTTGGCTTCCCTACTATCTGGCAAGTGTGACAAGACTTTACAAATTTGGTTACATCTTTTTTCATGTTAGGCCAAAAGAAATGAGCTAGGATCTTTCTGTATGTATTTCTCTGTCCCAAATGACCAGAGTTTCCGTCATGAGCTAATCCCATTACAGCAGATCTGATGGAGGTAGGGATGATTACCTGATGTACTATAGACCAAGTATCTGAGTCAGGCCTATCAGGCGGGTGAAAACTACGCATAAGGACCCCTTCGTGATAGTAGATGTTAGGGTTTTTCCCATTTATCGGTTTGTCATCAGCAATGTGCCTGAGCTTAGCAAGTGAAGTGTCTGCCTCTTGAGCTTGTATGAGGTTTTCCCTAGACATGATCTTGGTGAACAAGGTATCCTGACCTGAGGGTGAGAGAGAGTCATTAGACACTGCAGCAGTTTGTGAACGGGTGACAGCGCAAACCGGGAAAATATGTGGTTTCTCCCTGATCTAGCTTTGCAGTAGGACTGTATAACATGGGTTTGTCTCTCACTATCATGTCAGGAATCATCCCATGTCCAGCCAAGTCATTTCCTAAAAGAAAAGTTACCCCCGGAATAGGAAGATCTGTATCCAAGACGGCTACTCTAACTGACCCCTGGATCAGGTCACTGCCTATCTGTATATCAGCCATGTCTGCAGTATGACCAGAGCTTAAAGATTTAAGTGTAACTTTTCCCCCAGTGTAGTGGTTCTCAACTGAAGGCAAGGCAGTCTTACACAACAAGCTTTGGGCTGATCCAGTGTCTCTTAAGATGGTAACTGGGTAAGTCTGTGGGTCATCTGGAAGAGAGACAGTTCCAGGTACCTTAAAGGCAGAAAAAGGATCAGAAGAGGCGTTCTGGGTATGTATACATGTTATAGGTGCCCCAGAAGGTTTTGTTTGTTTTTGAGGTCTTTGAGAAGTGGCAAGTGTGAGTTTGTATGCAGCAGAGGTTTTACACTTAGGATGTGTACACTGCATGATGTTATGCCCTGTCTGTTTACAATATGAGCAGAAATCTTCAGACTTTCCTTGACTTTGAGATGGGCTTTTGGGAGCATTTGTTTGCGACATGACTTTAGACACAGGGTTATAGCTTGAGGAGAATCTCACATTTGGGGTTTTTGTCCTATCATAGCTTGGTACAACCCTATGGATTAAAGCATAGCTGTCAGCTAATTGAGCAGCCTTGGTAAGGCCATTCACTCCCTTCTCCTCTATATATACTAGCATACTGGGCGGTAACCTACGCTTCCACTCCTCTAGAACAACAAGGTTAACTAACTCTGTGAAGGTGGTAACTTTTTTAGCAGCTAACCATTTTTTAAGCATCCGTAGTTTATCCATGGCAAACTCCAAAAATGTATGTTTTTCTGGCTTGATGTAGTTCCGAAAAGTTCTACGGTAATGATCAGCGGTGATAGCATAAGCATCTAATATAGCGCTCTTTACAAAGTCATAGTCATTAACGTCCTCCAGGTGATTGAAAGTTTTCTGAGCTCTTCCTACGAGTTTGGGTTGGAGAAGCCATGGCCATTCCTCTTTTGGCCAGTTAAGGTGTTCAGCAGTTTTCTCAAACGTGGAGAAAGATTTCTCTGGGTCACTCTCGTCAAAGGGTGGTACTAGGGAGATGTTTTTAGATAGTTGGAATCTTGGCTTCTGGGCTTCCATTTCGGTCTTCTGCAACTGTAATTTCTCTTCTTTAAGGCGTTTTGTTTCTTCCAAGTTTTGAATTTTAGCAATTTCTAGTTCTCTGTCTTCTCTTTCTCCGTTGTTGTGTCTCAAGTTTCAAGAGTTCTAGTTGCCGATCTTTCTCTTTCTCCTGTCTGTCTTTCTCTTCTCTCCTGAACCTCGTGCAGAAGCTGCTGCCGAAACTTCTCCCTTTCAAAATCTAGTCTGTCTTCTGACCACGGCTCAGGAGATGGAGAGTGTTTCCCCTGGGAGTTTTCCTGTATGGTACTCTGGGAATCTTCATCATTATCAGCCATTATCATTGAACTACTCATGGGAGTAAGTGAATCTACAGCTTCAGCAGGTAAGATTTCTCTATTTGTCAGTTCTTCTATGACTGTGTTTTTCAGGATTTCCTTAGTGTGTGAACTCTCATAGCTTATGTCAAAGGAATAAGCTATAAACTTCCAATCATCCTTGGAGATCACCTGACCTTTAAGTTTGTCTATAGAGGGCTCTCGACAAAATTGTTTAGCATTAAACTTTGCCATTTTGATTTTAATTAGGACTAGATGAGGTAGAGAAGATTACCGCTCAATTTATACTAGACTGACAGCTAATGTATAGAGGATGGAGTTACTATAGCTTCACTGGTTGTATAATATAAAGACTGGAATGAACGGCAATATTGACTAATATGGACTTGCTTTATAGTTACCGGTAATGGTAGATTACTAACCCTGGATAACCATTAACAAGTGCATACTATATGGACTAGGGATATTCCTAGTAGAGACGGGTTACCTAATAGTCAGGTTGACACTAATTTCCCAAATCAATATGATTAGTGTGAGTAACTCCCACCTGTTGAGCGAACTATGGTCGACAACAACAGGAGGGTTGATAAGTAAGGACGACAGGCAAGAACCTGACCATTAGTGAACCTCGTGAGACACGATCCCTTGATATCGAAACTAAAGGAAGAAGGCATGAGATTTATGTGCGTTAGGAGATCCTACTTCTAGTTACAGATATATGTTAGGTGATCGTGGATGGTCTCCTATAGTTTTGATTTGCTATAAAAGACTAGTTTAACTGGTCATTCCTATTCTGAAGAGATTCTACTTAAAGAGGGGTGACTCAGATAGGTGACCGATGTGCGAAAACGCTAATTTCGTCACATGAAAGATTAAGAGATTGATACACAATGTCCACCACCGTCTGCCTAGTGTTAATGAACATGGATGAATATGAGGATTTGAGATGACGAGTGATCCTGACTATCTCGTAAACCACAGAACTTCCCCAACTTATGACCAACCTGAGCTATTACCTCTAAAATGCACAAACCGACTAAAGGGAAAGGAATGTATTTAAGCATCAGGAGTAATATAATAATTCAGGCTAAAGATATCGTGACGTAAAGATAAATAATTAAATTTATGAATTTACTATGAACATTAGAAAACCCAATTCATATAATGAAGTGCAGAGATTAATCAGAAAAGATCCCGGGCAGGCCCCCAATATGTTACAACCCAAAGTTTGGAGAGACTAGTGGAACTAGCTTAGTTAAAGATTTGGCCCCGAAGGAGTCTAGAGGGTGACCTTTAGGTTGAACACAAAGACTGAACTTTAGTTTAAGGGTGTTCAGTATGGATAAGTACTTTATTAATTTAGTACTTGTATTAAGGTAAAGTCTCTTTAAGAGTAGTTCTCGTATTTTAATATTTATTACTAAGATGATATTTTAATTTAAGAGTTGTTCTCGTATTTTAATCAGACTTCAAAGTAGTCTTCTGGATATTATATAGGGTTAATCTTCCTCACTTCATTTAATCATTAGGGTATAAATATATATGGATAAGAAAAGAATACACAATTTTTGTTAATATAATAAAATCAAATTTAAGTAATATAACAAAACCATTAGGTATTATATAATTATAATTTAAAGTTATAAAACAAAATAAAACAAATACAATGGTAATTAATATTAATGCAAAATATTTAATTTATACAAAATGAAAACAAAAAAGAAAATCAAAATATAAGTTATAGTCACGATATCTCCCGTAGTCAAACCGAAGGGGGGTAGTTCCTGGAGTTTTAAAACAACGCTTTCTGGAAGCGATATTCCCGAGAACGTTGCACCGAGAAAGCCTAAGATAACACTGACCCCACTCATTATTCCCGTCCCGTCATTGACTACGGTAGATTTAATGTGACCAGAAAAGAAACATCCACCCCCTGGTGTTCATGAGCAGAGATAGCATTGAACTTTAATTTGAATTACATATTTATTGAGTGAGACTTCGAAACTCTGCTCGACCAAAATGAGAGGGATAGAAGTAAGAAGGATATTGGGATGCGAAGTTTCGGGCCTCTGTTGGTTTGGTTGCTTGAAGCCCCGACCCCGATCTCAGACTGGTTGATGCGTTTGAATGGTGGAAGTGAACCCGTACAGTCAGAGCCTATAGGTCCGTGACAACTTACACATCTAACATATAATGACATGTGATGGAAGTGTTCTTGGCAAGAGATTCTTCACTGGGTTGTTTTCGAGGTCAGAGGGGGCGGGGCGTTCTGCTCGTTAAGGCCAGCTGGCTAGGTGCCTGTACAGTACTTATAAAGTAAGTTACTTTATTTTTAAGGCAGCCGTGTAATGGTGGTATAAGACTAGTGAGCTGGATAGCTCCTCCCTCATCCTACGTCTCTTGGATAATGTGGAAATGGTAATTAAAACGCATCTAACACACCCGTATACGTGTGGAGCTGGTTGTTGGGCAGAGTTCCCCTGGTGGGCCTCTCGCCGGGGTCAAGGGGGCGGAGCACGTCGCTATTCCGGGGTCGACCGGGGGGGGGCGGGGGTCCCTCCGTGACCTGACGTGGCTGCTCCCTGGTAGTACACCTGCATGACTCTGTATCTTAAAAAGATTTATTCAGGGGAGAACAGGGAGTTATGGATTTGCTTCTTACTTGGATAGAGTTAGGATCTAACACATTTGGTCGACATGGGTTAGGTATTATCCTGGGTTGGGGTTTTCTTGTGGCGTGGAGGTAAAAGGGGAGAAGTGAGGGGGGGGTCTTGGGTTGTCAGGCAACCTCACCCTCTGCTATTTTGGTCGTGATGGTCAAAGCGAATCTGGTTTTAGCCAGATATGCCAGAAACTAGGTGAGGCGAGTTTAAGTTTAGGAGGTACAGGGGGTCCAAGAAAGGGTGTACACAGTCGTCGTCAAATGTATACCTCGTAGTACAACAATTAGTTTCGTGTACCTTAACTTCTTCAACCTGAATGGTGGAACATAAATCTTGCATAATTACATCAACACTTAGTTACTAGAAAGGAACAACTAGGCATGGGGTGGGGGCCTACCTACATATATACTCGTAAGGTAGAGAGATAAGAGGGGTCTCCCCTTTATCTCTTTCTGAGAGGATTGTCTCAGATTTGGTCATAGTTAAATATATATAATTTAATACAATAATATAGGTCATAGTAAAATATATAATTTAACACTAGATTAGCGGGCTAGCGGTTTATTTATATGTACCGCCCAGCGGGGTGTTTTTAGCCAAAATAGGGCTGTTTACATGATCATTTTCATGCCTAAATAAGACCCAGAGCGTAAAACAAGTATCTATCCCTGAAAGGGCATAAACAGAGCTTTCCAATGACACCATAACGATCCTTTTATGATGGCTAGTTTTCTTGCAACAACCGCGCAACGCGAGTGCAAAAAGCATGTAATTCGGTATTTTCCCCATACAATTCAGTATGTAGCGAGTGAGAGAGGGAGGGAGGAGGTGGGATTCGTGTCAGTAGGTTCGCCGCGGTGGTCTGGAGCAGTCATACGCTCGCTACTCTCCTGCCACCACTTGTCTCTCTCTCTCAGCAACATTACGTGCTGAAATTGCCACATGACCTATGTCGAGCGCCGCCAGATAGTCCAGATTTATTATTCTCGACTTATGTTGCGCGCCGCTAGTTAGGGGTTAATACAATAATATTGCCAGGCGTCCCCACGTCCTAACTTTGGATGGTGGGGTCTAATTCTCGCTTGGCTGCACACGTATAGTTATTAGAAAGAATAAAAGGGGCGTGAGGCTACAGGTATATAGTTGCTAAAATTGGAGAAAGAAAAATAGATGTCTTCCTTCCTATAAGTTTTATTGACATGGGAGAAGGGGGGGGTTGTGGTGTCATATACACCTAGTCATGAGAAGGAAAGATAAGGGGCATAGGGGTTACATACATATATCCTCGTAAGGTAGAGAGATAATAGGCAAGAATAACGGGGCATGGTTTTACATAACACTCGTAGTGTAGAAAGATACGAGGTGGCTTTCCTGTACCCCTCTCTTGATGGTGGTATGCAGATTAGTCATAGTGAACATAGATGAAGTAACATACTGTATATAAATCAATAAAATAACTGGGCATGGTTTTACATAACACTCGTGGTGTAGAGAGATACGAGGTGGCTTTCCTGTACCCCTCTCTTGATGGTGGTTGTATAGTTAAACGTATATAATTAAATACAATCATAATTCTAGGCATTTTACATAGTGTAAATGGAGGGTTCTAGAATGGTTGTGAATACACCACTTTCGGGGGGGGGGTCTGTCGCTGTCTTTTGTCGGCCATTTTGGGGCTCGTTGTCCATTTGTTGTGACGCGGCAGTAATCCCTCCTGGCTGGAGTACTTGGCCTTGACCCGAGGATTATCACGGTGTACTCTTTTCTCCTTTCTCTGCCTTTCATCCCTTTTCTCTCTTTTTCGTTTGGCTTTGTCTATTGTCGCGATGCGACAATCTTCTTTCATGGTCGGGATCTCTGGCCTTGACCCTGACGTTGTTGTGGTGTGCTTTGTTGTTTTCTTCCTTGTTTCTTCTGGTGTGTGTTTGTCTGTCTCTTTCTGTCTTGTTTCTCCTTGTTCCTCTCTTGCTTGTTTCTTTGTGCTCTTGGGGTTTTCTCGTTCCTCCTGTATTTCACTCTTTATACCTAAGCGACTCCTCAACTCATCATTTGTTATTCTATCCTGTAGATTGGCCCCACACATCCATCTCACCATTCTCATCTCATTACGTTCCATTCTGTTGACATCCTCTACTTTAACGGCCCATGTTTCTGAGGCATACGTCATTGCACTTCTAACACATGAGGCGTACACCTTTCCCTTCAAGGGGAGAGGCATTCTTTTCATGGTCAGAATTGGCAGCAGTTCTCTGAACTTCTCCCAGCCACATCTAATTCTAGCGAAAGTGGCAGCCTCAGCCCCACCACTGGCAGAGATGGTATCTCCTAGGCAACAAAACTTGTCCACCAGCTCCAATGACTCATTTCCAAAGTTCACAGCCACAGGATCATCATTTAACACAAGCTCGCTTTTACACACTACTGTATGCACTCAAATTTCTCTATTTCTGACTTATCCTTCGGCAGGGGTCCTTTTATTCTACTACAGCGCTTACTCCCATGGTGTACCCAACATCGACAGATGCTACATCGAATCGAGTTAGCGCCCACACCCTTTCCACACACTGCACATGGGTATTCACCGCTCTTTTCTCACTTATTCTTCTTGTCCTGAAAAGGACGACAGAGAGGCACAAAAGTTGAGCTTCATACACCTTACAACTCAAGTAAAAAAATAAATAAATAAAAAAATAAGTTACTGTTGATGTGAAGAGACCTGATCTGATCCTATCAGAATGGGGGCTGAGCGTGCCCTGCCTCCCAGAGCTGGATCTCTTTTTATCTCTTACTAAATCTCTTTCACATTCTATAACTTTAGACAAAACCAATTTTCGTCTATAGTCGATTTACTATATTAAAATGTGACTTCCCCGATTTATTGACTGCCCGACTTCTGACATTTCCCTCAATACTATAGGCCTATACCGTACTACTTTTCTCAACGGTCAAACATTATGCACCAGGTATTATGGTTATTGGTATATTGGTTATGTAAAAAATTATAGAAAGAGATTTAGTAAGAGATATAGAGCTCAGGGAAGCTGGGCATGCTCAACCCCCATTCTGATAAGATCAGCCTATTGCCCATTTCAAAAATCACACGCACAACCATATACACTCACAACCCCACATGCGTATATACCTCCCTGCCAACAAACACACACGCACACACACGGACATGCTAGTGGTCTATGGTGCTGTGCCCTGACCATGAGGTCGAGGGTTCGAGTCCTCCAGATTTTTTTTTTTCGGCCATCCTGATGGAGAGGATTGCAGCTTGGTCCTTTCTTAGCCAAGCTACTCAACTTTCAGCCTGTGTTAGTCTACAAATACTTCTCTCCAGTACATCTCCGTATATACTATGATGGGAACTCGGCACCTCCCATCAAGATATACAGTACAAGATATTGTCGCCAGAGTCCCTAAACTCGTCTTTGCCGCGCAGTGACGTTAAATGGACCCTCTCCCTCGCTCCCTCACTAGTTTCCTTCATTTGATTTGTCAAGGTCACGCACATCTCTTCAGAATCAAGTTAAATGTTTTTGCATAGCCCCGATGTACTACTGTGTTGCTTTTGTTCCTTTTAGTATCAATGACATCCTAATAATAATAATAATAATAATAATAATAATAATAATAATAATAATATTTATTCAGTTAGCATTTTACAATGTTGGTACCACATAATATGTTACAAATATGACATGTACCAGCTTTGCATAATTCCAACTAAGGATAGCCCAATAAGGCCGTTAGGAGTATTTCCATTGGGGTCCTTGTGGGATTAGGTTAGCTGGGGAAAAAGGGGAGGGTAAAAAAAAAAGTTGATACTTTAGAGAAAGTATTTCTAGGGGGTTATATTAAGATACCTTACATTCTATAGTTGGACTGGTCAAAATATTTCAGCAATCATTTCAGTTTGCTTTGCCTATCTCTTATGTCGTATTTAGTAGAACACATAAGCTTGGTGCTCCCTTCTCGCAGCTGTCCGTTTCAGGTGCTCCTTCAAGCTACTACTAATCGATTTTATTCATCTTAGGAAGGATCTCTAGCAATTATAAGGCTTAGAACAATCTCAGTCAAACCTTTTAACTACCACAGATCCTTCCTGAGCTGCATAAAATCGTCTAGATATAGCTAGAATGAAATATTAGAGACGTTGCTGGTAAAGAAAGGGCTAAGGAAGTGAGCAGACATGCCCGACAACGGTGCAATGTTTAAGTGTTTCTCAAGCAGGAAAAAAAGCAAGTGATGAGCATCTTTCCTTTTACAACTTTCCCAAAGAAGACGATACAAAGAGGAAATGGATTCAACTTTGTAAGAGATCAAACTTTATTAATTGTGGTAATGCAAGGATATGCAGTTTACATTTTAAGACAAGTGCATATGAAAGATATCTTATATATGAATTACTAGGCCTCCCATTACCCAAATTACTGCACAGGATAAAGGCTGTACTTCCAACTCTTCACTTATCTTCTATTTCCAATTATATCTAGTTACTAGGTACGTTATAGCAATCTGTATAGGTTGTTTAGTATTACTTCTATCTACGCTTTCACGTACAGTAGCCAACACATGAACCTGATACATGCAGCCTAAAGTAAAGATATGTTTGAATTTATTGTCCTCACAGATTTGTATATTGTTTGAAGGTGTTCTATTTTTTGGGATGGATTAGGTCAAGGCTAATTGGTAGGAAGCAGAGAGTCAGCATAAGTGGTACCAAGTCAGAATGGGGAGCAATCAAAAGTGGTGTCCCCCAGGGATCTGATACTCTTCTTCTTGTTTTGAAAGATGCTGTGAGTGCGATTCACCCAATAAATGGCTTGAACGTTACTCACAAAAACGATATTATAATATATTATATTAGTGTTAGGTTAGGTTAGGTTAGGTTAGATTAATCTAATCTAATATATTATTTGTACATTTTGGAAGCGTGCATGGCCTCCCCACAATTTTCCTTACTTACTGTAAAAGCGCGATTCACCCAATAAATGGCGCCATTTGACGGAGTATCTTCAGATTAATGAATAATGGGTAAGTTAATGCAAATCCTCCACTCCAACCATGAAAAACAACAATTAAACACTATATTCCTTGGACAAAATATAAAGAAACTTGGTAAATAAGGCGGCTCTAGCTGTCTTGAATGTTATCAGAGCGCCAGTTTCAAATATATTCTAGTAGATGTTAAAATAATTTTCTCAGCTTAGAAAGGCTCTATAGGAAGCAGAAACGTACACATTATCTCAATTAACCCTGACTCTCATAGATTGTTCAGAATCTGATTAATATTATATAATGATGGCTAGAATATGTACAAAATAATGTATAAGCCTTTTTATGTTTTATTTTAGCTGACATTTAACAACTTTTCTCAGCTTAGGAAGGCTTGATAGGTATTTGACCACTTGCGAGTTTCGTTCTATAAGGAGTTGGAGCTGTAGACAACGATATTTAACAGAGTTTACAGCTAAAACATATATAAATACATAAAATCCAATTCAACATACTCTTTAGCCATCGGAAACCTACATTATTATTGTATTTATGTTTACTACCGATGTCAACAACTCCAACTTCCTTATAGAACGAGTGGTCAATTAACAACTTTTCTCAGCTTAGAAAGGCTTGATAGGCATAAAAATACGTCAAGTATATCAATTAACCCTCTGACTGGCATAGGTACTTTGGAAACTGATTAAAATCGTTTAATGATAGTCAGCATATCTAGAAAATTCGTCAGTGTACGGGCAGGATAACTATTTTCGTAAATTGGCTTCTATTAGACAATATTTCTCAGCTTAGGAAAGACCTCTAGGAATGAAATGGGGTGAAGAATCTCGGTTATCTCTCTGTCTCCCATAGGTTCTTTAGTTAGTAGTTACTATAGTCTATTCGCTGCAAGTAGGTGAGAAATCATAATCTCTAACCTCTGTAACTCAAAAACAGCTAGAGTAATCGAGCTAACATTTCTACCATTTGGGAAGAAACAGTCAAGGAATAGATGTAGAAATTTACAGCCAGTTTGCTCTACCTCTTTTTGAGTTACAGAGGATAGAGGTAATGATGCTCACCTACTTACAGCAAGTATACTATAACATAAGAACATAAGAACATGGGAGTCTGCAGAAAGAAAGATCGGAGACAGAGGGTACTTGTGAATGGAATAGGCTCGGGGTGGAGGGAAACTACAAGTAGGGTACCTCAGGGATCTGTGTTGGGACCACTGCTGTTCGTTATATTTATCAACGACTTACCTGAAGTTATAACTAATGGAAGTGAGGTATACCTGTATGCGGATGACACTAAGCTGTATAGAAGAGTGAGGAGTAAGGAAGATGTGGGTTTGCTTCAAGGAGATGTGGAGGGCATGAAGGGATGGTCTGAGCATTGGTTAATGCCTTTTCATCCAAAAAAATGCAAGTACATGCGGATTGGGACAAGCAAGATAGACAAGGTAGGATACAGTATGTATGAAGCGATGGAGGAAGTTAATGCAGAAAAGGATATAGGAGTAGTGATAGACAATAAGTTAAATTTCTCAGAACATTTAGCGGAAAAGATAAACAAAGCCAATAGAATTGTAGGGCTGATAAGGAGGACATTTGTATCACTTGACGAAGAAATCTTCAGGAATCTCTATACAGCGCTGGTTAGGCCGCACCTGGAATATGCGAACCAGGTGTGGGCTCCATATATGGTAAAGGATATAGAAGCAGTGGAGAAAGTGCAGAGGAGAGCTAGCAAGCTGGTACCAACGTTGAAGAACGCGGGCTATGAGCAGAGGTTGAGGACACTGGGGCTTCCGACACTGGCATATAGGAGAAAGAGAGGGGATATGATAGAGACTTTTAAGATAGTGTCAGGAAAGTACGATGAGGATGGGTGTGAAGGTATCTTCTTGATGCGGGAGGGAACAATAGAACGAGAGGACACTCTAAGAAAATTTACAAAGAAAGAAATAGGCTTGAGAAGGCAAAGAACTCATTTTGTGATAGAGTGGTAAATGAGTGGAACGCACTGCCCCAGTATGTAGTCGATTCCGAATCAATAAGGGAGTTTGAAAGTAATCTTGATAAAGCATGGGGAAGACAAGATTTGAAGTTTGATTATAAAACAAAAATACAGAATAGTAAAAATGTTGCGTCTGCTACCGCCGCCGCCAACACCGTGAACGACCGCAGCAGTGCAAGTAATGGTACTGAGCTGGATACACAGGCCTAGTTTGCCTTTTTCCAGTGAATCTACTGTAAGAAACTGTAAGAAAGCCGATTGGCCCAAGCAAGGCAGATCCCTCTCACACCTAACCCTAACTATAAGCCCAGCTCACTAACACCATTAGGGTTGACCTCACCGAAACAGTCAGAGGTCAGAAAAAATCTGCAGAGCGCCGATTGGCCCACACCTGACAGAGCCCCCTCACACCCAACCCATCTCGTCCATAATGCCTATCTAATTTTATCTTAATTTGATCTTACTATAGCTCTATTACTGTAGTCGTTTGTGAGTTATAGAGATTAATGTTCAAGAGTGTTGGACTACTTATTTGGAACAGGGTGGGCTATAGCCTATAGGTATCGCTCGCCAAAAAAAAAAATTGACGACTAAATGGCACGAGAGGTCTTAAAATCGCTAACTAATGTGGCGAATGTCTTAAAACTTCAACAGTAATGGGGCTAAACATGAGAGAGAAGGGGTTCAGAAAGCCCCCTCTTAATAGGCGCGCTCATAGATGCTGACATCGTGGTCGAGTCTTGTGATAAACAGATATATGAGAGAGAGAGAGTTACAAGGAATAGTTAGAATCGTAGAGACCTTGCAGTCCATTCCGAGGAGATACTCGAAGTGGAAGGAGAGAGACTGTGTGCACAATACTATATACTCTCTTCTTGAACTGCTCTACTGAAGATCTATTTACAACTTCGGAGGGAAGTTTGTTCCAGGTAGAACAGATCTTATATGTGAACAAGTTTCCACAGATACTAGTGCTGAACCTTTTCAATTATAATTTCCAGCCATGGTTGCGTGTTGTATTCATAGAGGCTAAACATTTTGCTATAATCCACATTGTCAAACCCATATTTTAAAAACTTCAATGAGCTGACCTCGTAGTCTGCGGGTCTCCAACGGGAAGAGATCAAGAGCTCTCAACCAGTCCTCATAGAGAGAGAGAGAGGGGGTATTTATGGGGCTGTGTGTGTGTGTGTGATGGGGTGGAGTGGAGGGAAGGGTGTGAGCGTGAGTGTGTGCATGAGAGATAAGAGAGGGTGGGGGAGGGGATTTGATTTGATTTGATTTTAAGGAGGGATGGGCCGGTTTTCTGGACTATTTTCTCCCTCATATTTAGCCCCATTAGTTTTCAGATGTTATGATGTTTGCCCCATTAGTTAGTCGATTTTAAGACCTTTCGCCCCATTTTTTCGTCAATAATTAGACCTTTCGTGCTATATAGGTGTCGATTTTTTCCCTGGCGAACGATAGTGAGCTTGTAATGTTGGAAGGGACATTGTTCTACCGAAAAATGTACAAATTAATCTAGAAGGGGGATCTAATGGATTTTTTTTTTTTTTTTTTAATTTGATGGAGGTCTAGGAAACTAGAAAAATATTGAATACATGCAAAAATCGCCCAAAAAGTGAACCATCTCCCCTTAAACTCTCTAACACAACCTACCTTCGATCTAATTTTCGATTCCATTGCGAAAGAGTCTGAAAATAGTAAGAGAAAGAACTTGCTCATCGAAAATTGACGAAAATTCCGCTGATGTGACGCCGCTTGCGCCAGGAAATGTATGCATGTATGTATGTATGTATATACTCTTGACACATACCTCATAGCTGGGGGTGGCCGACTCGAGACAGAGCCCGAACGAAACAACATTTAAAGTTCCAATTCTTAGGGTCCGGGACCACTTTCGTGTTCCCTCACTCCTTACTCTGTTTTGTCTTGTAGGTCAATTTCACAAGGGGAGGAGGATTCCTAGCCTCCTGCCCCCAGACGGAAAAGTAGGACAGTAAAAGAGACAGACAGAAAGGGCTGAAGTTGGGTAGAGGATGCCAAACCTCACTCTGAATAGGACCAGCCCTAAACCAAATTTTATACACATTTACAGCCCGTTTTCTCCAGCCCATTTTTAAGTTATAAGGGGTTAGGGGTCAAAATTCCTCCCTCACATTAGCCTTGTAAAACACTGACCGACCTTCCTTAGTTAAGGCGGGATGGGCGTATGTATTTTCTCATTTATGTATTTTTTTATCATAAGTTTCCTCCCTAGACCTCCATCAAGCTTAAAAAAAAAAAAAAAAAAAAATCCCAAGACCCTCCTTCAACATAAAGTTGTAAATTTGTCGATAGAAAAAGTTCCTCTTAAATTACAGGCTCGCTATCGCTCGCCAGGAAAACATCGACACCTAATACACGAAAAGTCTTAATATTGACAAAAACATGGGGTGAAAGTTCTTAAAATTGCCAAACTAATGGGCCAAACATCTTAAAATATGAAAACGAATGGGACTAAACACGAGGAAGAAGGGGGACCAGAAAAACGAACCACCTCCCCTGAAGCATACCCTGCTCACCAGGTGGTCTATACAGATTATTACCCTGAGTGAAAGAGGTCTAGGGGGGTGACCATGGAACTCGACCCCAGCCCAGGCGGACATTGTGTGGGTGTTGTAGTACGTCCTATAGTTTATTCGCTGTAAGTAGGCGAGAAATCATGACCTCTACTCTCTGTAACTCATAAAGAGCAACAACAAATTGGCTGTAAATTTCCACATCTATTCCTTGACTGACTCATCCCAAATGGTAAATTATTAGCTCCATTACTCTAGTTGTTTTTGAGTTACAGAGGTTAGAGGTCATGATGTCTCGCCTACTTACAGCGAATAAACTATAGCATATATCACATGCTTGCACCCAGTCGGGGGACACCATGACGACGTATACAGGCTAATAACACACATAACAAAGCCACTCCAATAGCTTCCTCTCTCTCCAATACCCCTTCTCCCCTCTCTACACGCTTCAGAAAAATAGGACAAGTGGAATGTAGATGCGAGGTGCCGTTGTAAAGGCTAGATTCCCTCAATACCTTCACCTGACCTGACCTGACTCATGGCTGAGGCTAGTCGGCCAATCATGCGCCAAGATACTTGACATGGTTCAGGATATGATGCCTGCATGGGGTCTCGCCCGGGAGGATCCCCAGGAGTGGAGTCGGAGAGTGAGTGCGGCTACGAACTGTCACTGTGTCTCTATCTATCTATCCACCCCTCTTCTCTTTTCTTCTTCCCCCTTCCCCTCTCTCCAAATATCTACCTAGCTTAACTCACTCTCTCTCTCTCTCTCTTCTTCCCCTTCCCCCTCTCTCTCGTCTCCCCCCCCCTCTCTCTTCTTCCCCTTCCCACTCTCTCTCCCTCTTCCCCCCCCCACGCTCTCTCTCTCTCTCTCTTCTTCCCCTTCCCCCTCTCTCTCTCTCTCTTCTTCCCCTTCCCCCTCTCTCTCTTCTCCCCCCTCTCTCTCTCTTCTTCCCCTTCCCACTCTCTCTCCCTCTTCCCCCCCCCCCACGCTCTCTCTCTTTGAGTGGGGATAGAGAGCTTTCCACTTTACTGTCCTAGTTTTAAACCCTAACATAAACTTATATTATAGGTTTAACCCTTTCTGTCTTTACTGTCTTTTTAACTTTATTCTGGCTATACTATTAGACGATTGTATTCAGTCTAAAAATGGCACCCAGCAATCAACAGGCTTCGAACTATCTCACTTAACCATAGACTCCTTTAAAGGAGTCTATGGTTTGAACATGTGTTTTGGAAATGGCCAAAATGATGCTATGTTATGCTAATTTTCTTACTGAAATAACAGAAAAGCATTCTCACCACCACAACCAACATAGGGTAGGGCGGGGTGAATCCGCCGCCAACGGAGGTTTTCGCTTAATAAAAACTGCCACATATGGAATATAATTTGTTTTCTTTGCTTTATCGATACATTCTGGTCCTCTGCTAGAGATACCTATAATCGGTTTTTTTCATAAAATTATATAGGCCACGCCACAGATTTTAATAAACATACCTACGGCACGGCGATTTCACCCCACCCGGAGGGGTGAGATCGCCGCATACTACGCACTAATTTAAACTCGATCGTATTCTGAAATGGAAAGGGTTACAGACATCAACTAAATTTCTTAATCAAGCTCTAATCTTCCTCTTGAGAATGGTGAAAACTAGAAGTCTCTACGTTAATTGGTTCGCCTAAAAGGATGTGGTGACTAACTTTATTTTATTATGAGAAAACCAAACCTCCGATTTTATCTCCGTGACCGTTAAATCAATTACCGTGGTAAACAATTCAATTTCTCAAGCTATTTTGCACAATGGATAAAAACCTCATAATGACTTAATGTTAGGTCGGCATTCCTCTAAAACCTAAGCCCAACAGCAGCCGAATCCATTCACTAGTTTCGGAGATATGAGCGTTTGAATCGCCGCGGCGATTTCACCCCACGGCGATTCCACCCCACCCTACTCCCGAAATCCCCACCCCTACCTCCACCTCCTCCAGTCCTCCACCAACAATGTTGCCACACCACCACCACAGTCAACATACCAAGATCACCACCTAACTTCTCACCACCACCACCACAGCCAACACCTCTACCGACGACTGGATTACTTATACTAAACTAATTTAGTCTAATTGGATTACTTGTATACCGCACTAATTGGATTATGAAATACGACAGTTAACCAAGCATTCACCACCACCAAGCCGGTTTCTCTATAATCATCAAAGAAAACCACTCGAGGGCAAACAATTATATAGAGAACAACATGCGATCAATTTATCGCCGATTACACTCCTCCTGCAACATCCCAAACCTACAAACTTGCAAACACTGTCCACGCCATCTACCTCCAGCCTACAAACCACCTAAGCAGCTCCAGAACAAACCAGAAGGACAAATATATAACTTACCAAAGCCCAAGATGGCCACCTTCTTCTTCTTTCTTCTTCTCTCACATCGCATTTATGAAGATAAGAATAACACCACCCCAGAGCTACAAGGGAACGACCACCACCCCAACACGAGTTACTGCCATCGAGATGACACGTCCTCCAACACCAGGGAAAGACTTATTCATCACCATAATCACTCCCAAAGTCCAGCAGAACAAGAAGAACAACCAAGGAATAGCACCATAAACACGCAGACATCCCCACGCCACTCTAGAGCGCAACCGCCTCGCCGCCATGACCAGAGAAGCCGAAATATACAGATGTCACCCCACCTCCAGGCCACACGGACTCAACCGCCCTACAATACCCTACTCCTAGGCGCCTTTCTGATACTCAGCCACACCACCGCCAAGACGCTGAGAAAAGAGGTGACCTCAGCAGGAGATTCTAAGATCGATACTCAGCCAGAGAGCTGTCCTTTTAATCGGTAATATCTAGCTGGTTTTACGTATTGGATTTGTATCTTGAATACGTAAAATGTAACTAAAACTGTTATGCCAGGTTTTTTACTGGGGTTTAATTGGTTTTGATCAAGTGGGCTCTTCCTAACTGGAGAAGTTTTATTGTTTTACCACAGACACAGAAAGACAATAGAGGATAATTATCACAAGACGTGTATTCATATTCCGTTTATTTGCACAAGAATATCGCATACGTAAAAGCTAGAACAACAATGGTTAAGAACAAAACAATTAAAGTGCACGAACGAGGCTCCACTACGTCTGACTCGCAAGACTGGATTATTCTATGTAATATCTAAGTAAGTATTAGGGACCACTTTCTAACTGAAAGATTACACTTGTCCTGTATTTATTTCAGAGATAAGAGTAGCACTCCTTTCAATCGAGGATTTACACTTGTGCTTAGAAAGGTTATATAGTAATTATATATGTGAACTTTTGGTATTTACCTGCGTAGAGTTGTTCTGGAATTTGGGAGCTAAACGTAATTATTTCTCTGATGTTAAATCACTGTGGTACTTGTGCATAAGTTAACTTGAATTTATTTGTTATCAACTTTAACAGAATTATTATCAGTACTTCCCCGATTTCTTTGGGTTTCACTAGACCTTCCTTTCTCTCGCTTTTTGCTTAGGTGTGTAGTATCCGATGTTTCTAGAATACTTCTTATCATATACGCAGTGGATGTATTTTAATTACTTTTACTTTTGATCTTTGTATCTTTCTCTCTGATAATACGCCAAGTATATTTTCTTTTCACAATTAGATCTTCTATAACTTTTACGGTATAATAACTTCACTTTCGATGTGTAGAATAATTAATCCAATGGGTGTAGAATTAGTAATCCAATCTTGGATAGATCCGCTGGCCATGGGGTTGTCCTGATGTGACTGGGTTAGCACAGTTTAACTCGAGTACTTGGGTTTGAGACCTTAAATCCTATGTTACCTAGCCCAAGCCGTGGCAACAATAGAATCGAGCTAACGCAGGAGTAACTCCTGACAACTCTGGTCTTTATAAATACTTTGATGAATTACTTGCAGTTTGGTCTATCCCGGATAAAGCTTGCTAGTACCTGACTGTCTGCTTATATCCACAATAGCACCGGGGTTGAGGTAGGCCGAGAATATTAGATTACTTCACTTGGAAGGTTCTAATAAACCAGCTTGTTGATACCCACTCAAAATAATTATTATCTGTGGGTGGCTACAGTCTAGTAATTGTGTCTACGCCTTGTGATCAACTGAACAACTCTTCAACTGTGCCCTCAACCTTTGAATCTGTCATTTTACCCGGGACAGCTTTAGATTGAGATGTCGATCCTAAAATCTTCCGTCATAGTCATACCGTTTCTCAGGGCCTCGGGGGTGATGTGGTTGAGCATCAGAAAGGTGCCTAGGGGTGGGGTATTGTGGGGCGGTTGTGTCTGTGTGGCCTGGAGGTGGGGTGACATCTGCTAACTGTATATCTCGGCTTCTCTGTTCATGGCGGTGAGGTGGTTGTGCGCTAGTGTGGCGTGGGGGATGTCTGTGTGAGAGAAGAAGAAGGTAGGCATCTTGGGCTTTGGTAAGTTATATATTTGTCCTGGTTTGTTCTGGAGGTGGTTTGTAGGCTGGAGGTAGATGGCGTGGACAGTGGTTGCAAGTTAGTAGGTTTGAGATGTTGCAGGAGTGTAATCGGCGAGAAATTGATCGTTGTTCTCTATATAATTGTTTGTCCTCCGTTTGCCCTCCAGTCGTTTTCTTTGATGCGGGGAAGGTGTGGTAGAGAGAGAAAACGGCTTTGTGGTGGTGAATGCTGGGGTAACTGTGTCTCTGTTATTGATAGAGGTGTTGGTGGTGGTGTTTAGTTAGTTTTTTTTTTTTTTTTTTGTAGATGTTTAGGTGACACGGTCGATCTGGGGATCCGCCGCTGATGAGCTCGTCCTGGAATCTTTACGACTCTGAATCTTACGATTCTGTACATGTGGCAACATTGTTGGTGGAGATGGTGGTGGAGGTGAAGGTAAAGGTGGAGGTCTCGGTACGGTGGCTGTGGTGGTGAATGTGTTTTTCTGTTATTTCAAAAACTATTGATAATTATAGGGAATAGACTCGCAGCGTTATTATACATAATTTATTAGGGAAAGTGAAGCTCTATGGAATCCTTATAATATACTCACATAGATTCCGTTGTGGGAGAATAGTTTTGATAAGTTTTGTAACACTCGATTTTGTCGATAACAATAGTTCAGTTTAGTTGCATGGCGGAAGTGATGCCTTCAAAATGGCACTTCCTAATGTATCTTTTTCTAGTCCAGCGCGTAAACAAACTCTTCTTCTTCAGTCCCGCAATCTTGAGAGCTCTGCTACGGACGTGTTCAATGTTTACAAAAAGTGTTCGGAATGGAGTACACTCGCTACGGTAAAGTGTTATGTTCTACAAAGATGTTACTGTATGTCTAATATATGAACCCACAGTAGCTGGCATGCAAAGGCTAGTGTTGTATCCCACGTACTGGGTCTAGGTTAGGTTAGATTGGGTTGTTTGGTTAGGTTAATATAGGTCTCGGAAACAAGATTCGTAGTTGCGGTAGTATTTACATCAAAACTATAGTTAACTATCAAAACTATTCTCCCACAGTGGAATTATAACTAATAGCATCAAAACTACCATTTCCAAAACAAAATTGGAAAACAAAAATCGCAAATAAGGCTGCGAGTCTTTTCAAAAAAATTACCAAACTATTTACTTATTACTTAGTACTTATTGATAATTATAAAGTGCCAATTTTTATTCTAGCTGATTTTACGTATTGGATTTGTATTTTTGAATACGTAAAATGTGATTAAAACTAGTTACTTATTACTTATGCTTGCTGTTTTTACGTATTGGATTTGTATCTTAAACTAGGTCAGAAAATTATGTTTGTTCATCACTCTGCGAAAATTATGTTTGTTCATCACTCTGTGTATGGCCACCCTCGTAAGGGGAGTAAGGCGTCCGGCAATAGATAGATAGATAGATCACTCTGCGAAAAAAATTATGATTTTTAGTTTTTACGTATTGGAGTTGTAGGCCCTATCCTGAACCGGTAAAATCTATCTGTTTTTACGTATTGGATCTGTATCATGAATACGTAAAATGTAACTAAAACTATAGTCTATTTTTTTCCAGCTGATGGTAAAATGAATCCTTTAGCATCAGATTTCATGATTCTTACTGGACAAATCTGATACTGCTATGTCTGTGCGTTATAGTATTGCCAAGTTTTCATAATTAGCAACCTATTTCGCCACAAAATCATGATAATAAAGTAGTAATCAGAATGGAGAGATGGCAATTTAGTATCAGCTGGAAACAATGGAGTATAGTTACTTATTACTTATTCTAGCTGTTTCTATTTATTGGATTTGTATCTTGAATACGTAAAATGTAACTAAAACTATTTACTTATTACTTATTGATATGAAGTGCCAACAAGGAACCAGTAAAAAAGTAAATAAGTAACCAACTTCAGTGCGCTCTTTAGATCGGAGTAAATACCTCTAGATCTAGCGAGAAAGTAGCTAATTTGGCAACATTGGTCACCGTCTCATCTTGCAAACTCTGACAACTCTCTCCCTCCACATAATAAGCTTCCCCCTACGGCCTATCACTGAACCCCATTGCTTATCTTAACCCCTTCCGTACCGGCGACGTCTTTTAAATGTTCTTCTAGTTATTTTAGACGAGTTTGAGCAGTTTTAGAAGGATCTGTGGAAGTGAAAAGGGTTAAGTGAGATAGTTCGAAGCCTGTTAATTGCTGGAGGCCCTTTTTAAACTGAATGAAGTCTTCTAATAATAGCCAGAATAAAGTTAAAATTACGGCGCCGGGTTAATATGGGAATATTCATATGATGCTAATGTATTTGAAACGGCTATATTATATTTATGGCGTTTCAGTGGGCGTTGTAGTGACGTACTGTAGGATACTGTGCTGTACAGCACAAACGCCATCCCAATAATATCTTCCCATTGACACATCGGGATTTGAACTCGGGATTTAATGATTACCAGCCAAGTAGCAAGATCATGGGTGAGGGCTGGTCCTATCCAGAGTGAGGTTTGGTATCCGCTACCCAGCCTTAGACGTTTCTGTTTGTCTCTTCCTGTAGGCCTACTTCTTTTCATTTTAGGTGCTGGCGAGAGCTCCCGATTGGGTGGCACTGCAAAGGGGGCTGGGGACAGTGGGGGCATTGGCCTGGGGGTGCAAGCCCGTGGGTTGATGATCCCTTCCCCTGCTGCCCTCTCAGAGACAGATCTTATCTCACCGTGGCCCTCTCGGGGGCCCGAGCATCTTGATGGCTTCGGTATACTAGACTCGGGAGTCGGGACTGTTCGGCCAGACAGTCTAGGAAACTTCAACAACAATCCCCTACCAGCAGGAGGGTGGAGGGAGTAGAAAATCCTCCCCTCCCCTCCTCCTCCACTTCTTGTACATTGTTTTTGCTTAATCCGGTCGTGTGCCTCCTCCTTTTTCGTATATTTACATATTATATAGGATATATTTCCGGTTGATTGATAGTATTTTGTACACTCTGCAATGTGTGTAGTGTATTTCACAATCTCTCTTACCTTGTGGAGTATACCCCCGGAATGGATCTCAAGGGCTTTGAGATACTAACTATTTCTTGTAACTTATTGTAACTCTTTATCTCTCTCTTGACAGTATATACCTGAAATGGGGTTGCAAGGGCTTTGAGATACTAACTATTCCTTGTAACGTATTGTAAATATCTTTTCTCTCTCTCTCTCTCTCTTGACTACTTTCAGCTATAATTTAGAGATTCGCAAAGGCAATTAGAATCATATAATAATCCGTTATCCTAAGGGAATAATAAAACCCCAAATACTTCGCACGCATATATACCGTCTTTTATTAAATACATCATAAACAACCAAAAATCAAATATACTCCCGTACACAAAACTGAGCGGCTTTCACTTTCCTTTTATAAATCTTAAGGGGGTCACCTGCTTTTTTTCTTCTTCTCTGGGTTGTATCCATTCGGCCCCATCAGCCTACTGTTTTAAGACGTTTATCCCCATCCAGGTGTCGATTTATAGCCTACCTGGCGAGCGATAGCGATCCACCATATTTTGGATAATGAATTAGACAGGTGGCTATATTTGTACATTTTTCGATAGAAAAATGTCTCCGACGAAGCCGGCTTTCTCTATAAAATTCTGGCTCGCTATCGGTCACCAGGAATAAATCAACACCTGGATGGATATAAATGCCTTAAAACAGCAGGCTGAATGGGGCAGAATGGATACAACCAAGAAAGAGAGAAAAGCAGGTCACCTCCCTTAATAAAAATCTTGAACAAAATAATCACAAATTCTTACAGAAAAAAATACTGATCTTCACGGCTCCATAGATGTAGGATATTGTTTACTAATATTAACCCTTTGAGTACCAGCGACGTGTTATATCTTATTCTAGCTATTTTTAGACGATATTATGCAGCTTAGGAAGGATCTGTGGACTTAAAACGCTACTCTTTGGTAAATGGAAGCTGTATTAGGTTTAATGACTTCAGAAAGAGGAAGATCATCATGTCTATATCAGGATTTTTAAAATGTGTTTTATTTAGAATTATTTGTGTAAATTATGATGTATAAGTTGGAAAATTTAGTATATGTATGAATATTAACAAGAGCCTATTGTTAGTTTAAATGGTGTGTGTGTGTATGCATGTACAGTGTGTGTTTTTGTTTGTGTGTGTGTGTACGAGGTGTAATTGGAAATGACATGGATAGGTAAGTTAGAATGAAGAAGGAATACTAATAATATTTATTTGCCAAGGTCGCCCTACATAGCAGAGATTACTTGGCTTACCCCACTTCGTTTTCTTTATTAATCAAACGAATGTCATACATACCGGGTCACCTCACTTAAGCAACATCACCTAAATTAACCAAGATATCCTAGTTTAGAGGAAAACAATATTAACCGAGGTACTTGAATATCATCTCATTCACGTTATATATTTTTGTTTTAATCGAGTCGGTCAAAATATCCAAACTGTTCGGTCCACTGTTCTAAGTCTAATAATCAAGATAACCTAACTTAGCAAAGATAACGCTTCATTAAATTGATGTTTGTTGTCATAGTTCGTGATCAGCTCACGTATATGAATCCCACTTAACTGATAATTTAATTAAGGTTACGAATAAAGCTAACCTTTAATTGGCATGTTACGTTGTTACCACAAGAATCAACCCACCTTTCATCGTTGGGGTCACCTAATTTAGTTAGGAATGACTTAAGGGGAGAGGACACGTTTTCCCCTCTTTTTTTTTTAACAATCATTACTTCATCATCAGGTCATGCAATGGCCATATATAACTATGTTCGCTTTAAGGGGAGATCTCCACTTGAGGGATTTTTTTCTTGACCCCTTTCTCCCTCATGTTTAGCCCCATTGCTTTTGATGCTATAAAACGTTTGCCCCATTAGTTTAGCAATTTTAAGAACTTTCACCCCATATTAAGACCTTTCATGCCATTTAGGTGTCGATTTTATCCTGGCGAGCGATAGCGAGCCTGTAATTTAAGAGGAACCGGCCTTCGGCCGGGACATTTTTCTACCGAAAAATGTACAAATTTATCGTGAAAGGGACTCAAGGGGGTGTAATTTTAAGCTTGATGGAGGTCTAGGGAACAAACTAAATACCTCCCCTTAAGCAATCTGATTTTACCAAAACATTCCTCTGCATCACACCATTTAACTGACTACATATTATAGCCTTTGTTATTGCCAACTTTTAGTCAAAATTTCATTTGTTTATTATTTAAATTAAGTCTGGACAAACGTTACCAACACACATGACCGCATGACCTCAATACTGTTCCACTTATCGTGACTTTAACTAACCTAGGTCACATTGTAGAAGTCAATGGGTTACCGTCAGTATAGAGGTCACACCGAAGCTTTATTCAACCCATGTTGCCTAAGTTCTGTTGTCCCGTCTATGAAAGTCTGTTTGATGTTTTGATGTACCGGTACTGTATTGACGTTTATGTAAGTGCCAACATTTGAAAACTGATTTAAGGGGACGTTATTTTCTATTTGTATGTGTTCTATTATTACCGGTATATACAGTATATATATTTTTTAGCTTGCTCCCTAGACCTCTAGGCCTATCAAGCTTTAACAAAAAACACACATCCGAAAGGACCCCCTTCGAGATACCTTGTGCACATATATATATATATATATATATACTGTATATATATATATATATATATATATATATATATATATATATATATATATATACTTTATATATATATATATATATATATATATATATATATATATATATATATATATATATATATATATATATATATATATATATATATATATATATTCATATATATATATATATATAGCCTATATATATATATATATATATATATATATATATATATAATTATATATTTATACAATATATATATACATATATATACGACATGACTTCAAGCGTTTTTGTGTTCGTGTATCCTTATTTAGGTATTGTCATGGTAGAGGAGAGGTCAGTGGGTGTTAGGTCCTCGTCACTATCGGGCGTCACCGTCAGTTGCGCCTCCTCCTCACGTCTTCTAGCGGCCGACTCCATCATCTCCCGCAACAGGGGGGGAGGGGGGCGCTTGTCAGGGGAGGAGGGTCGATTGCTCACACCCAACTGGAGAGAGAGAGAGAGAGAATGAGGGTTGGTTAGTAAGCCTAGGTGAGGTTAATAGGGTTAGTTTGATGATTACCTTTGTTGAATAAGGCGATACATGTTAGTACCTCACTACTATAATGGTAGAATTCAATACTTTGATGTTTATGTCACATACATGAAAAACCATATACCTCATCCAACAAATAATTAAACACTACAGCATTATTTTTTATTCCAAGAGACCATTAGGCTTATCAGCTGTTTCTTCGTGCAAAATGTAAACACAAAAACCTGTAAGAATATTTAGTGACCCTACAAAAATCATTACAACTGGCAAAATAAGATCTCTGTCTTTGTGATTGATGATTTAATGCTCAAGAGTCCCTCTGACTATTGGACTCTGCAACCAGTTTATACAAATATTGGAAAGTGAAGGTGCTAGAACAATTTACATGCTTGTGTCTTATTATTGCACATATAAAGAATAATTATAACAAAGTTACTCCATGACAGCAGTTGCAGATTTAATTGTAAATATACAGATGCCCTGTTGAACTTTCAGTACCGTAGTTCAAGTCTCTCAGAATTTCATTTTTGTTTAGATCGGCACCAAGTAGTCTTTGGCGAAAATCAGATCAATGTTCTACGAGGATTCGGAGTGCAAAGATTCGGCGAAAATTTGTTTTGACTGCCTGGGGATGAATACAGAAGGCTTAAGTCACTGATTTGTCCGTACAGTTAGTCTTATATTTGTACGATTGGAATATGAACGCAACTTGTGTCGGGAAGCTAATCAGTGAATGGCAGCATCCTGCTGTACAGCAATCATGAACATATGGATCTAGGCTCACCACCAGCTCTCAGCACTTCTGCATTAATGCCAATCATAAGGTGCCTTTGGCCTAGCCACATCATCTCCTACAATGGGACCTACATCAACAATAGAGGAAGGGTTCCTATGATTGGTGGAGCCTTCACAGATGGCTGTTCATTCAATAGTAGCTGGAGGAGGGAGGGTGACTATCATTACATCTGTTCCAAGTGCTCAGTTCAGTGGGAAGATCGATAGATTGCAAATGATTTGGTTGAACAAACAATTAGCCCCTCCAATACGATAGCGGTCTCCAATCTCTGTAACCTTATAAGGTTACAGAGATCTATAGAAGATCTTAGAAAACATTTTGCCATTTGGTTACATGATATGAATTATCTAATCATACAAAACGCCATCAGAATGAAAAAACAAAAACAATATATATATATATATATTATGGTGATTTCCAAAGTTATAGAGAGTTTGGTGATGACTTACCTGAGTGGCATGGGCGAGGTGCATAGGCAGAGCGAGGCGTGGGAGGAGTGGGTGGTCGTGCAGTGGGTGGTGTGGGTGATGTGGGTGTGTGGGGTGGGTAGTATGGGTGAAACAGGGACACAACCCCGGCCCCAGACACCCAACATGAGGGTGATGGTGGTGGTATTGGGAGGTGTGGTCATCTCCTCCACCCACACCACTAGTCCGCCATCTTAGAGTGGCTGCTGCCGCTGCTGCTGCTCCCAGGCTGGTAACAAATACATAATTTATATTGTTTGTATGTATGTACTAGGGGTGGCTGACTCGAGACAGAGCCCGAACAGGGACAACAAAAAATTCACACACATCTAGACTTCGTTGAATAAGTAATAAAATATAAGAATAATTAAATAAGTGAATATATAGATAGATAAATAAATGAATAAATAGATAATTAAATTAACATCATTAAGTATAAATATATATAATTAAGGTAGATAATCTTGGTATAGTGTGAATCAATGAGATGATGGCTCTACCAAGGAATGTGTAGACAATTTATGAAGATGCATTAGTGAATCATGATAGTCTAATAGTATTGACATTGAGAGTAGGGCGGCAATCTGTAGAACGAGGAATTAGATCCTTAGCAGGGATTAGAGATTTAACTGGGGATTGTGCAGCATATAGAACAAATATCAAGTAACCAATGACTTTATAGAGATCAGTACCATCTTCAAGTCCACCATTTGACCAGAAAAAGTTGAATGATGATTATTTTCGAAGCCATGCAAATTAATGTCAATGCTTTCAAGATTCAGATTATTCTATTTGAATAGAGTTTTATACAAAAAAATGTCAGTTGAAATTTATTACTAGGCCAAATTAAGAACGAAGTTGTGAATCTATCAAATTATACATTCTCACTTAACATTATAAAATAAAGGTAGGGTGAAAAAATCATTGATATTTTACAATTATATATGATATATTTGTATTTTAATAATTCGGTGTTTGTGGAAAATAAATTTGGTTATAATTTATGCAATCTATATACAGTTAGTAATCATATTAATGCCGTTTATTTATATATATTCATCTTCACATTTACACTAGACCAGACCAGATGGCTGGAGTAAAGTAGGTAAGAAGAGGAATTGGACAGAGGAAGAACTAGCGAAAAAGTGAGAAGTACAGTAGAAGAATGATAGTTCTCGGGCTCAACCAAGTTGCTTCATTGTGTGATATTTACACTGTCATTCTGTCAGTTATAATATTTTAGTTTACTGTAACATTAAATGTATTAATTAATACTTTCCAACTTCATATTTGGATTATAATATTAATATAGTTTCCCAAACCATTACCTCTACCACTGACAGTTCCCTTACCTGGTAGCAACAGCCAGGTGTTCTTCAGTAGACAGTTCCGTCGGTGAAGCGGCCGTGGTGACAGTCGGCGGCGGTGGCGGCGGGGTTACGGAACGGTGGGGGGCAGAGCTAATGGGGGCTGGGGCAGAGCTAACGGTCTCGGGGGCGGAGCTAGCGGACATAGGGGGCGGAGCTAAGGGGGGCGAGGGGAGTGCCGACTGACTCCGTCCCCCTGCCCCTGGTGGACTAGGGGGCGGCGGGGGAGACCGGGTGAGCCAGGCAGGGGGGGACAGACCCAAGTACCGGAGTCTCCAAGCATCCTGGACGAACTGCATTCGCGTCTGCTTGCGCCACTTCGCCCGACGATTTTGGAACCACACCTGCGAATGTCAAACATAGATATAAAGCCAACACAATATATGATATATTTTGCCGGTGCGATACATAAATTAATTAAAGAGTAATATACGTGTTTGCTGGTATGATACATACAACTAAAAACTGCCATAATTTAATGAATCAGTCAATCAAATAGTAATTTATTTGCTTGTTCTAATGTTATTATTAAATAATTATAATAATATTCATAATATGATTAATATGCACAAATAAAACATATATTATCAAATTATCAATATAATAAATAAGATCACATATTCATTCAATTCAATTACGGGTTTCTTTAGTTGGAGCAGGAGGCTAGGAATCCTCCTCCCCTAGTAAAATTCACCTACTAGACGAGACAGAGAAAGAGGCAAGGGAACGCGAGAGTGGCCCCGAACCCAAAGAATTGGAACTTTAAATGTAGTTTTTAATCGGGCTCTCTCTCGAATCGGCTACCCCCAGCTGTGGGATGTGTGCCTGAGTATTATATACAGTATAGTAATACAGACGTTCGCCCCATTCATTTTCGGTTCCAAAACCTTTCGGCTCATTTGCTTGTCAATTTTAAGAGCTTTCGTGCCCTTTAGGTGTTGACTATATTCCTGGTGAGCGATAGCAAACCTTCAATTTAGGAGCGCCGTTTTTCTAACGAAAAATGTACAAAATTAACTGGAAGGGGGTATTTCTTTAAGCTTCATGGAGGTCTAGGGAGCAGACTTAAAAACGTTTGTCTTTTTTTTTCTCACTGATTCCATTCTTCGTGTTAGCCTACTTCTTATGTATTATTTGTTGATTATCATGTTTCTCTATTTCTATCTTGGTGTCGATTATTCTCGTCTATTCCCTTTACACAGTCGCTCCTCAGATTAAATTTATGGTTTCTTGCAATTTTGTTTTGTGTTGTGTGTGTGTGTGTATGTGTTAAGGATTTGTTTCATCTAGATATATCTATCTATCTATCTATCTATCTCTCTCTCTCTCTCTCTCTCTCTCTTTCTCTCTCTCTCTCTCTCTCTCTATATATATATATATATATATATATATATATATATATATATATACCGGTATATATATATATATATATATATATTTATATGCCTATATATATATACAGTATATATATATATATATATATATATATATATATATATATATACTGTATTCTGTATATTTCTTCGTATATGTTACAAATTGCTATTTTCATATTTTATCCTTTCAAACTCCCGGCTCACTCTTCCTAATTGAATATACATTTGTTTACATTATCTTTACTCTCACTCCTCTCTTCCCCCCACCGCTCTCTCATTCATTCCCCCTCCCCTCCCCCTTATCTCCCTCTCTCTCTCTCACTCACTCTTGCTCTCACTCACTCTCACACTCTCTCTCTCTCTCCCTCCCTCCCTCCCTCTCTCTCCCCCTCTCTCTCTCTCTCAGCGCCGTCAAAAAGGCCACACCGCCAGCGTTGATAAATTAAATTGGATGAGATGAACGGATTCGCGAGGGAAAGTTATTTTTACAAGATTATTAAAAGTTCCTTTGTCGAAGTGAGAGAGCAGCGGCAGTGGTGGTGTTAGGGAGAGTGGTGGGGTTGAGAGGTAGGGAGAGGGTTGATTTTAGGTAGAGAAGAGTGTTTTTGAGGTGCATAAATTGATACTAGGTAGAAACAAGGGTTTGTGAGTGCTTGTATTAATAATATAGAGAACAGTGGTACTAGGGAGATTGGTGGGGTTGAGGGGTAGGTAGAAGGTCGATTTTAGGTAGAATTGAGGATTTTTTAGGTGCATAGGTTGATATTAGGTAGAGTGGAAGATTTTATAGTTGCATAGATTGATATTAGGTAGAGAGAAGAGGTATTAGGGAGAGTGGCGGGGTTGAAGGGTAGGTAGAAGGTTGATTTTAGGTAGAGTAGGGAGTTAGTGAGGTGCACAGATTTATATTAGGTAGAACAAAGTGTTTGTATTGATTTTAGGTAGAAAGAAGAGGTGTTAGGGAGAGTGGTGGGGTTGAGAGGTAGGGAGGAGGTTGATTTTGGGTAGAGTAGAGGATTTTTGAGGTGCATAGGTTGATATTAGGTAGAAAAAAGGGTTTGTAAGTGTTTGTATTTATTTTAGGTAGAGAGAAGAGGCTTTAGGGAGAGTGGTGGGGTTGAAGGGGTAGGGGGGAGGTTGATTTTAGGTACAGTAGAGTTTTTGAGGTGTATAGGTTGATATTAGGTAGAAAAGAGGGGTTGTGAGTGCATGTATTGATATTAGGTAGAGAGTAGTATTAGGGAGAGTGGTGGGGTTGAGGGGTAGTTAGAAGGTCGATTTTAGGTAGAATTGGGGACTTTTTAGGTGCATAGGTTGATACTAGGTAGAAAAAAGGTTTGTGAGTGTTTTTATTGATATTAGAGAGAAGAGGTGTTAGGGAGAGTGGTGGTGTTGAGGGGTAGGTAGAAGGTCGATTTTAGGTAGAGTGGCGGATTTGTTAGGTGCATAGATTGATTTTAGGTAGAGCAGAGGGTTTGTGGGGCTGCAGATAATGGTATTAGGTAGAGATAAGTGGTAGCCTATTTGGGAGAGTGGTGGGGTTGAGGGGTAGGGGGAAGGTTGATTTTAGGTAGAGTTGAGGGTTTTTGAGGTGCTTGTATTGTTATTCGGTAGAGAGAAGTGTTAGGGAGAATAGTGGGGTACCGTTGAATGTTAGGCAGAAGGTCTATTTTAGCTAGAATTGAGAAAAATGTTTAGATTGATAAGATTGATATTAGGTAGAGTAGAAGAATTTCGAGGTTCATAGATGTTAGGTAGACAAAAAATGGTGCTACGGAGAGTGGTGGGGTTGAGGGGTAAGCAGAAGGTCGATTTTAGGTAGAGTAGAGAATTTATGAGGTGCATAGGTTGATTTTAGGTAGAGAGAAGAGGTGTTACGTAGAGTTGTGGGTGTAAGTAGGTAGACAGAAGGTTGATTTTAGGTAGAGTACACGGCTTGCGAGGTGAATGGATTTAAGGGGAGATGGGTCGTTTTTCTGGTCCCCCTTCTTCCTCATGTTTAGCCCCATTAGTTTTTATATTTTAAGACGTTCGGCTCATTAGTTTGTCTATTTTAAGACATTTCACCAGATGTTTTTGTCAATATCAAGACTGTTCGTGTTATATACTGTAGGGGGGCGGAATTAGGGCTTAACTCCTGCACCGACAACGTCTTTTCTATTTTATTCTAGCTATATAGGCCTATACATGATTTTGTACAGGTTAAAAAGCATCTGTGTTGATAAAAAGGGTTAAGTGAGATAGTTTGAAACCTATTAAAAAAAAAAAAAAAAAAAAAAAACTGACCTGGACCCTAGCTTCCGAGAGGTTTATCCTGCAGGCGACCTCCTCCCTCAGGAACACGTCAGGGTAGTGGGTCCGCTGGAACAGAGTCTCCAGTTCGCTCAGCTGCTGGGCCGTGAAGGTTGTGCGGTTACGGCGCTGCAACATAGAACAACAATAATAATTATAGACATTTGGCAACTTACAAACATATGATATACAGTACATATTGTTTAATGATGCGTAGGTATCTAGGCTACTGTTCTGTTCGTACTAAACTTGCAGTAAATATAATAGTTGTCCATAAGAATCTTTTTTCTTTTCTTTATAACAATCATCCTCAAGTATAAAACGTGCCGACCCCCCCCCCCCTCAAAAAACAAAATAAAATAAATAATAATAATAACAAACAAACTGAAGCCCTACACTCCAGAAAGTTGGAAAAGTAGAAAGTAGCTACGAGGTGCCGTTGTAAAGGCTTATCCCTCAATATCTTCACCTGACCTGACCTGAAGATCTCGCGGCAATACTGTAAGGTACTGGGTAGTTGATAGCGATGACTACATAAACATTCTTATAATATACCCTGTTCCAAACAAGTAGGCCAAAACTATTGATCATTAACCTCTATAGCACACAAACGACTAGAGTAATCGAGCTAATACTTCTACCATTTGCGAAGAGTCGGCCAGGGAATAGGTGTGGACATTTACAGCCCATTAGCTCTAGCCCTTCTTCAGTTACAAAGATTAGGGTTCACGATTTCGGGACTACTTATTTGGAACAGAGGCATGTGCCTTACCATATTTTATACCTATCCCCCCAAATTGTGGAAATATGCTAATTTTTCTTATGCATGTCTGTCGATCAAGTCAGACAAGGACACACCACTAAAGGCGCACAGAACAGCACAAGGGCTAAAGATAGCATATCTAACTCTTTTAGTATACTTTTCTTCCCTATATTCAATCTATAATCAAACGATTGTGTTTAGCTTAATTAGCTTACAGTATGTCGGAGTGAACAGCACATGTACAGATATATATTTTAGCCCCTGTATTACTAGAAATACTTCCTGAGCATCATAAAATCGTCTAAAGATAGTCGGACTAAACTCTCAAAACGGTCCTAATCCTCGAGTCTAAAACCAATAGGCTATTCTTTATTGTGTATATACGGGTTGCCTACTGCACGCATTGGGAATCTTTTGTGATTTGTCCTTTTCTAATAATAATAACGCCGGAAATAAATATAGCCTACAACCCTATAATAAATAAATAAATAAATGTATATATATATATAAAAAAAATATAAATAATAAACAGACTGCATATAATGGACGGGTGTTACGTAGGAAATGAACATGGGGGAGGATTCGAGAAGCATGCCGACGATTATTAACGCCTTGCTGATTACGACACGCGTTGGCAGTTTATTCTGACTATCATTGAAGGGTAGGCCTATGTGGAAGTCGGAGGGTTAATTGAGACAGTCTTTACCAATTTAAATTCCACAGATCCTTCCTAAGCTGAATAATATCGTCTAATGATAGCCAAAATAAAAAAAAAAAAAACGCGTCATGATGCTCAAGGGGTTAAGACAAGGAAGTAGGTTCTCGTCTCGTTGCTTTCGGTGATGTAAATAATCATGGTTACACAAAATACGGCTAGATTAGTTTTTAAAAGTCGCTAGTAATTCGGTAAATAATAAATAATTGCCGGAAATCGCTAGAATACTACCACAATTTCTACATCGCTTTGAAATGGCTCAAATCTCCAGAATGTAGCTAGATGGCAAAATTTGCATCTAGACGGAATAAATACCTCTAGAATCTAGATCTTACGGGAAAGTAGCTAAAGTGGCAACAGTGTGAATAATACAAAATTACTCAATAGATGACTGCGTGGTAGATAAAGGGAGGGGGGCTAGTGGCAGCGGGGAATGAGTGGTGACGAGAGAGGGAAGGTGGAGGATAGATAGAGGATGGCTGCGCGAGTTGAATTTCGTAAGTGCCGTGCGCAGAATCCTGGATCTCCCGTTTTTCATCGGTATTTCTCGTGAAACTCTTTCCCCCTGACAATTTAGATACTATGATCACACCCATTAAGTGCTGCTGCATCGGATTTGATATACGTGTGGTTAGTAAGTCGACGTATGTAGCTAAAATGAACCGTGGGAGATCCAACCTCGCCCGTGTTTTGGTGTCCAGGTGCAAACATGGAGGACGCCAGGCAGATCCAGGAATGTGTATCAGCTAGCCCAACCCCGTAGCCTACACCTCTCATAGGTATGTTTTTGAATATCTACATGAATGACCTATTACACTAAATGCGACTATCAAAATATTACCAGGATCTTCGATATCAGAAAGCCGCATGCCTAAAAATATTGTTGACAGGTTTTTCGGAGTCTTCCCATGTTCTGTTGATGCTACCCCGGCAACCAGTGATGTGGGGTCCAAGTTGCCATACCGTGGTAGATAAAGGGAGTGGGTAGGAAGAAAGGAAGGGGGGCTAGTGGCAGGGGGGAATGAGTGGGCTCAGTGGGGGACGAGAGAGGGAAGGTGGAGGAGGATGGATGCGCGAGTTGAATTTCTTAAGTGCCGTGCGCAGAACCCTGGATCTCCCGTTTTTCATCCGTATTTCTCGTGAAACTCCATCCCCCTGACAATTTAGATACAATGATCGCACCCATTAAGTGCTGCTGCATCGGATTTGATATAGCCTACGTGTGGTTAGTAAGTCGACGTGTGTAGCTAAAAATGAACCGTGGGAGATCATCCAACCTCGCCCGTGTTTTGGTGTCCCGGTGCAAACATGGAGGACGCCAGACAGATCCGGGAATGTGTATCAGCTAGCCCAACCCCGTAGCCTACACCTCTCATAGGTATGTTACCTTGTGTTACCTTGTGGAGATTTCGGTCGACGACCTCAGCTACAGGAACTGCCGCTGCTTCCTCCCTGGCCCTGCTGCCTCCAATGAAGTGGTAGGCTACTCGGTGAACCAACTTGTAGTGTGGCCACGTATGGTAGGATGGTGTGGGAGGTGTGTCTTCTATCTTCTGTAGGAAGGTATCTAGATGTTTCTTGAAAACCTCTACCGTACAGGATGACATATTCTTTAGGTAGGTGGGGAGACAGTTGAAGAGCTTAGGCGCTGATCTGCTGAAGGAGTTTGCCCGCAGTGTCATGGTGCTTCTGCTGCTGGTATTCAGGCCTACATAGCACGATCTCCCCCTTGTCCTTTCTTGGCTGAGCGTGATTCCTATATTGGGTACGTGGCCTTCAAGAATTTTCCAGACTTAGATTATCTGGTATCGTTCTCTACGCCTTTGGAGCGAGTAGGCAGTTTGAGATGTTTAAGGCGATCCCAGTAGTTGATAATTATCTTTCACGGTCTCAATTCTATTAGTACAAGTTCTTTGGACACCCTCTAGCTCTTGAATTTCACCGATACTCTCAGAACTCCATAATTGACAGCAATACTCAAGCTTTGGTATTATCATGGATTTCCAAAGAGTGAGCGTGCATTCTTCATTTCTTGTAGAGAACGTTCTAAGGGCCCAGCCTGATAACTTTCTTGCACTATCGACTATGTTGCTGATATGTGTGCTGAACTTTCCGTTGTGGCTCAGTGTTATGCCTAGGTCCTTGAGGAGTTGAGGTTCTCCTTAGTTGTAATTGTGCCCTGTGATGTGTAATTTGCGGCTACTTCAAGGTTTTCTTTGCCATATGTTTTTGAATATCTACATGAATGACCTATTATACTGAATGCGACTATCAAAATATTACCAGGATCTTCGATATCAGAAAGCCGCATGCCTGAAAATATTGTTGACAAGTTTTTCGGAGTCTTCCCATTTTCTGTTGATGCTACCCCGGCAACCAGTGATGTGGGGTCCAAGTTGCCAAGTATCGGGAGAGTGAACGATGCTGCAGTACGTTGTTATTAAATTGTGCTTGTCTGTCGTTCATGTCTGTTTGTATTTTGATGTATAATTATATGTTTGTAAGAAATACACGGTCACAGTTTACTAGATACAAAACAGCAACGGCATCAATTAGGTTCCCGAATATTATAGGCTAATAGCCTAACTTACTTATTTACGAGACGACCACGATTTTTTGGCTAATAATTATAATCCACTTCTTACCGCAAATAATGTAGTAGGGACTGTAGGGTGGGGATAGGGGTGTATTTCCAGATCATGAAAGTTTTGTTTACGTTGTGGGATCCGCAAAGGGCCGCTCACGGACAGCGCAATGTGTGGGGGCTGTGCAGGGGGATAATTGATTAGGAACAGGGTCAGGAGAAATATTAGGGTTATAGGTTTGTTTTCTTAGATGACAGTCATTATTATTATTATTATTATTATTATATACCGGTACTGTATATATATATATATATATATATAGTATATTATATGTTGCATGCTCCTCTATTTCTTACATACATGTACCGGTACTTAAATGTTTGATAGGTCTTTACCTATGGAAATTCCAAATAGCCTAAGGGAAATTACTCCCCTCCCCCTCAGAGTACTTCCACCATTATTTCGGTATTTTCCTTTGGGAACCGATTTTTTTTTTAGTGTTACTTTATTCAGGAAGCCCTACTGATGCACGGAATGCGGGGTCTGGGGGTGGCAACCTGGGTTATGTTAATGCTTGCACGTCTTTGCGTGCATGCTTTGGGGGACACGCTCGTTACAGGTAGCCTGCCTTATGTCTCCTTCATACACATAGGGAACAAACAAAAAAAGTCGGCAAGGCACTCGTGGACGTATCACGTAAACAAACCCACTCGCCATGGTCGTGACTGTCCACTTCGGAAAATTTACCTGATTACGTGGTAGAACCCGTAGAGGGCCACTCTCGGACGACATAAGGTGTGGGAATTGTCTTGGGGTTAATAATTGTGGACAGGATCAGGATTAGGAATGTAATGACTGGCGATCCTAGTTCCAAAAAAAAATCAAGAGTTAGATTTACTAAATTAAATGGGAGGTGATTCCCCTCTTGGAGCCTGCTGGGGAAAACAAATCTAAATAATGTCCGTGTATTCCTGATAGGCTATGTGTGGCATTTTAGGTTGTAGCTGTGTCATGTAAGTCGTATAGCCTACTTGTAGGGTGTAAATGTTTTTTATCTTTGTCTATGTCTACTTTTAAGTTCTTGATTTAATATAGCCCTAACATTTGTTGTCCGTGCATTTGTCTTGTTGTTTTGGGTCTAGTCTAATGTCTCTTGTTTGAGCAAAGTGACAGCTGTAGTACCGGTATACCTCTAATCACGTCAGATCCATCTTGCAGCTTTTGTTTTGTATTATTTGCATTTTGTATTATTTTGTTATTATTGTGAGTTCAGTTCAGTTCAGTTGAAAGTCGGGAAGTATTAATGCCTTTCCATCGGCACTTCCCTAGGCAGTTATATTTTCTGGTATACAGTACTGTAGCCTACTTATTGTGTCATTGTGTCGTGCTCTTTTTCTTTATTCGTCCGTCTTCTTAGTTAATCTCTTTCCTCTTTTTGTCTCTTGTTCTCCACATCTTATATATATTTTCTTTTACTCTGTCTATATTTTTCTCTTTGAAAAGTAGATTCCCAATTACTTTATTTCTTCTTCATATGGTTGTTGTTGTAGTCCTGGTTCACATCTTCTTTCTTCTCGATAGGCTGGACACCACAGCAAGAAGTGCTTCAGATCTTCTCTATCGTTGTTGCACAGATCACATCTAGTTAATTCTCCTTCTATAAACCTATTTCTATCTTTTAAATTTAGATTATTAGTCCTACACCTATAAAATAGTATTATATTGATGATTGTGTTATCATACATCATCTCTTCTCCCCTAATTTCAGTCTTGAAAGCTGTATATATTTATAAACTACTCTTTTCATCTATTTCTCTCCTCCACTGATTTGTATCCCATATTTTTACTTTCTTTTTAATATCCTCTAAACTTACATTTGTCACATTAGTATTTTCAAGGTTTAAGTCTTTAATATATTTCTTGATAGCTTGACCCCAAGTATCTTTCTCATTTGTTAATTTCTCCTGTGTTATTCTTTCTAACAGTCCGTTGCTATCCTCTCCCAATAGATATTTTAGATATTTTACGTGTGTGGATCCCAGACGGCGTAGTAGTATTCTAAATGTGGCCGAACAAGCGTATTAAATGCAGATTTTGATGTTTGCGTTAGGCTATACATAGTGAAATTTTTGCGCTGATGCTGCTAACGTGTGTGGTCCACCTCGTGTTTGCCGAAATGTGGACCCCCAAATATTTATGGGAGGAAACAGTGTCTAGAAAAGTGCTATGCCGTTTGTAGGACAATGGGATGATTTTGTTCAAACGGGTGAAACGGATATGGTGACATTCATTAATTGTTCAGGTCTAAAGGTCATCTGCCACTTGGCTTCCCACTAATCAAAGGCAGGTCAGTCGTCTTGTAATAGAAAGCAATCGTCCCTATCAGTAATTGATGGGTAAACTAAGCCATCATCTGCGAAAAGTCTGGTGCTAGTAGACTAGTAGTAGTAGTAGTAGTAGTGATAGTAGTAGTAAGCGATAATGGGGGATCGTTTGTGTAAATAAGGAAAAGTAGGGGACCCAGGGGTCTCATTTTATTCACCAACTGTAAGCTTTTAACTAATGTTTGGATTTTTATCGAGCACCGTATGCTATTATACTAGAGAGATTGGGATTGGAATGGGGCCAAAGAATGGATAATGCTAGCTGGTCTTTGTGTCTCGAGGTTTTGGGAGGCTATGAGGAGTACTACGTCCAATAAAACCTTTTAACCATCCCAGAGAAGGTTTCTGCTAGATGGTTTCTTGCCTCCGAAACGTGTTAACCGTATGTTTGTATATAGGATATTGCACTGTGCCTTAGATACTGAAGTAATAGTGGCTTGATTGTGAATTTAGTAAAATTCGACATTTAAATAATTTAATATGCATATGTAGCGCCATTAAGCTACAATAATCTTAATTCTGGACCTACAACAGATTGTATGTGAGTCCAGTATATTGATTCCATAGACTTGCAATGTCGCTTGATAAATTAGTTATAATAACGCTGCGATCCTATTCTGAATATAATTATTATTTTCCGAAGCATTTTATATTAGTCTGTAAATTTCAAGGTATACCGGTACGATTAATATGCTAAATGTTGGTATCACGCATAATATATATATACCGTGTATGTATATATATATATATATATATATATATATTATATATATATATATCTATATATATATATATATATATATATATATATATTCGGATTTATATAGCCGGTACTTGTAGCTAACCATTATATTTTATGAATACACAAACTATACTGACTTCACAAAGGGCCTAAGATAAACACGTTTGAAAAGTGTAAGATTGACTACTGGGATGAATCTGCTAGCCTGAGTAGCGTATTGTATGGCCGATCATAAATATCTGTATGCTTCTAATGTTTTTCATTACCGTACCGTTAGGCCTATGCGTTTGTAGTCCTAGGCTCATCCAATTTTGATTATACATTAAATTGCTGTCCATCCAATGACAAAAATGAAGTAACAGCTAAATAACTGTACATGCAAAATTGTATACACTTATAAATTTGTAAAACTATATTTGCGCAATGAAAATATAGAACATAAGAAAATGGGAGCCTGCAGAAAGCCGATTGGCCCATACAAGGCAGATTCCTCTCACACCCAACCTATCTCGTCCAAATGCCTATCTAATTTCATATTGAAGCTCTCTATCATTCTTGAATCTTGATCCTACTATGGCGCTGGGTAGGTCTCGAATTTTTGTGTGACTGTAAAAGTAATTTTGTGTGTGTGTGTTTGTGTTTTGTCGTTTTTTCTTGGCTTGCAGAAGCCGTCACATAACATAGGCTACACATAGTCAAAGTAATCTCAATGTGGCATTTGCACCAGTACCGGCACCAATTAATTAGGCTATAGGTTATCTCAGTCCACACCTTAGGATTGATTAGCTTCAGCTGCATTAGTTTAGTTAGTTAAAATATGACTTCAGAGGCTATCAACCCTTCTGGATTATTAAGCCAGTACACTGTAAGTAAAGAATAACGTCAGGACTGGAACCCCCTTTCGGGAACCCCAGTCTCTTCCAGTAGTTTAGGTTAGGATAGGATAAGCGGGGCAAGATAGGTTGAGTTATGTTATGACTAGGCCAACTAAGATAATGTAATGTTATGGTACCGGTATGGTAATTTTGGAAGCGATAGAACAGTGGGTATGTGGAGTGAGGTGTTCGATTTCTTTGGTGCTTGAATTGTTTTATTGCGGGTTGATGTCCAGATCGTAGGGCCGTAGGCCTTAGTTTAGCAGTGTTCTTTTTTAATATTTTATGGAATAATAGGAAACGGTTATATCGCTGCATCATATTAATACAAAATTGATAAATAATAATATATTTCTATTATAAATTTGTAATTTCCGAGTAATCAAGGTGACATGGTGATTTACTGTCCGCTGGAAAAACAACAACAACAACAACATACTGCTGATATATATAGTGCCGTAGTACTGTATATTAGAAACGGCGAGGGTGCTTTTTCTTCATATGTGGATATGCTTATACAGTATATGGTACCGTACTAATTATTACCCAAATGAACGTGCGCATTCGGTGGTGGCGAATAACCTGCATAGGTGGGAAGCGCAATAGTGGAGGGGGGGGAGGGGGGGGGGTCATAATTTGCTCACAGAAAGTTATCGGCATTTATTCTGGTACCAAGTAAAGGTACCGGTACTAAGTTTAGTCAACATTAATTCATTGAGTCGAAGTATTTTGCAAACAGAGAACAGTCGCCAATGCACACAGGAGTGATAACAGCATATTGCGTCCACCGGCAGCGTATAGGGTAATTGAATCCAAACATATCTCACCTCGAAATACCAGGATTCGAATCGTGTGCTTTAATTCCAGTACTGTAATTATTGCCACATGTACCTTGTGTTACCGTATGCTCTTTACCTTGTGTGCTGTCGGAAGCGAAAGTAGTGCAAACGTTTTGTAATCCCTCATTTCGATAGTGTGTGTCTGTGTTATCCAAATATTTCTTGAACGAATAAATGGAATGTTCATACATATGGTTATTACCTGCATTTACTATTTGGATAGATACCGATACCATTAATTTGAACTCGGTCTCTTCGTGCTAAAAACAACTCTGCTTCAAAGTTGATTGGCTGATGTCAGTGTGTCTAAATAACGTTTCTAACTGCAACAACAAGCACCAGGCATACTACACACTACCATTTACCAATCATCTCAAAATAAAGTTCTCTAGCTTAAAGTGACTTAGTGCAAACTCGTCAGGCAAAACAGAATAGTCTTGAGTTAGTTTCCGACTCAACTTGCACATTTTGGAAAAGATAATATGAAGACATTGCTTATTTTGACCCCTTATATATATATATATATATATATATATATATATATATATATATATATATATATATATATATATCGGTACACATAATTTATGCACATATTAAATATTTGACCACAGTCCGAGAGTTAGACTTATCAGCGTTATCAGCGCACATGTAGGCTAGACTTTGCCAATTCCTACGCGGTGTTCCAGTTAGTACGTACGCAATGTCGGCAAGATACCCACAATACAATGAGTAGAATTAGATTAATAATAATAATACAAGTGCAAAACCGTACCTTCAGTAACTATCGTACCGTGCATTATGATAGCCTACTTAGTGTATTATTGAAGTTATACCAATTATTTTATCTTGCAATCTATTTTTATTTTTTTCACTCCAACACCTGACACCCCCAAAAAAAATGAATGAAAGCAAGCGTGTGATCTACCGGGATTCGAACCTGGGAATTACCACATTGCCTACAGATTTTAAACACTCCAACCACTACACCATCAAGGCACAAGTTCATCAAATTCACGTACCGTTACTAATTGGATAATAGCGTACTAATTGTCTCATCCACCCTATATTCCTCCTCACACGCACTTGCATTCATATAATTTAATTTAAGGAGATGAATTGTTTTTAGTTATACAGTTATATATATATATATATATATATATATATATATATATATATATATATATATATATATATATATATATATGTATATATGATATTTGCTTCAACCCAAGGCCGGCTCCTAAATTGCAGGCTTTCTATCGCTCGCCAGGAAACAATCGACACCAATGGCTCGAAAGGAATTAAGAATTGACGAAGAGATAGGCAACCGGTCTTAAAACTGAGTAACTAATGGGACGAACGTCTCAAATATTCAAAACTAATGGGGCTAAACATGAGAAAGAAGGGGTACCAGAAAAACGACCCATCCCCCCCTTAAAAATATGTCTCCGGTACGGTAGGGGTTTATGCTCACCTGTCTCCGTCGTCCGAACATGTACTCGTCCATGAGGATCTCTGTGGGTAGGGGGGGCAGGCCGGGACCTAGCCCCCCCGCCCCCCCTAGGTAGCCCCCCGCCATACCGCTCAGGAGGCTAGCGGCGGCGGTGGTGATGGTGGCGGCGGCGGTGGTGGCGGCGGAGGTAGAGATGGTGGTGGTGGTGGTGGAGGGGGCTGTGGGAGAAGATAAATTATTGTGGTGATGGTGGAGGGAGCTGTTGGAGAAGAGATTATTGTGTTGGTGGTGAAGGTGGCTGTTGAAGATAAATTATTGTTGTGATGGTGGTGGTGGTGGAGGTCGTAGTGATGATGGTGGTGATCGAGATGATTGTGGGAGAAGAACAAATATTGTGGTGATGGTGGTGGTGGAGGTCGTGGTGATGGAGGCGGAGGTCGAGATGGTGGTGGTGGTGGTGGAGGCTGTGGGAGAAGAGATATTATTGTTGTGATGGTGGTGGTGGAGGTCGTGGAGATAGTGTTGGAGATGGTGGTGGTGGAGTTCGTGGTGATGATGGTGGTGATCAAGATGATGATGGTGGTGGTGGTGGCTGCTGGAAAAGTTAAATTATTGTGATGGTGGTGGTGATAATGGTGGTGGTGGAGGTGGAGGTGTCTTTTGGAGAAGATAAATTATTTTTGAGATGGTGAAGGTGGAGGTCGTGGTGGTGTGGGTGGAGAATAAACATTATTGTGTTGATGGAGGTGGATGTGGTGGTGATGGTGGTGGTGGAAGTGGCTGCTGGAGAAGAAAAATTATTGTGATGAAGATGGCTGTTGGAGATGGTGGTGGGGTGGAGATGCTGGTGGTGGTGGAGGAGGTCGTGGTGATGGTGGAGGTGGCTACTGGAGAAGAGAAGTTATTGTGGAGAAGGTGGTGGTGGAGGTAGAGGTTGCTGTTGGAGGAGATAAATTATTGAGGTGATAGTGGTGGTACTGGTGATGATGTTTGTGGTGATAGTGGTGGAGATGGTGGTGGTGATATTGGTGGAGATGGCTGCAGAGGGATAAACCATTATTGTGGAAGAGGATTAAGTGTATTATTTGTGTGGTGGTGTAAGAGTTGTGGTGGTATTCTGATGGTGATAATTACTGGGGTAAAGGGTGTGATAGGCTAGTATTAGTGGTAACGATGACTTAACCCGGAGAAGTTGGTATTTATGTATTTTATAACTAACGGTATTATAGCTAGACGTCCTTCCCAAACTGAATATAATTGTCTAATAGTTGCCAGCATATAATAAAAAGGATGTCACCGTTACTGAAAGGGTTAAGAGGGTATCACACAATGATAGTGAAGGTAGTGAATAATAATAATAATAATAATAATAATATCCCTTTTAGCGTAGTGAATATAACGTAGATATGGGAGTCGCATGCATTATCCGGCCATTTATATATATATACCGGTATTTAGAGTTGCGATCAAAATACCTACATTCGCAAAACCCAGAGTAATGATACAAAACTATATTATTCTTGCTAACATTAGATGAATTTATACAGCTAAGGAAGGACGCTAGATTCAAAGGGGTATATTCTCATTCGGTTAACACTTAACTGCCACAGACCTTTTCTAAAACAGAAATAAATACAAATCGTTAAGCAATGGCCAGTATTATCGGGGTATTTTTTCTGGACCCCCTTTTTCATGTTTAGCCCCATTAGTTTTTTAGATTTTAAGACGTTTGCCCCATAAGTTTGACTATTTTTAGACTTTCCGCCCCATTTCTTGTTGAATGTTAAGACCTATAAAAACAAAATAGCGTGGCATTTAGGTGTCTATTTGTTCGTGGCCCTGGCGAACAATAGCGAGCCTGTAATGTATAAAATGTACAAATATATGCTGTATATACTGAATATATATATATGTATTATTATGTTCTCTCCACCAACCAACTTTACTCCTAAACTCGATTAATGAAATTAACAAACACATGTGGCAGTCCGGGGATTCGAACCTAGGATGGTCACACCGAAAATCAACACACTTATGCATTGCACCACGAATGTTCTATAGCCTACATCAACTACAAACTGTATAATTATACGGTACTATTTATTGATAAGCAAGTTCTATTTAAGAATATATCCTGATAGTTATAATTGCGTAAAGAACAACATAGGGGGTCCACGATTTCTTATGGTATCCGAGTGTACCTTCAACACACACACACACACACACACACATTATATCTGGGGGACGAATTGGGCTAAAACATAAACATTGCAACTGCCAAACTAAAATTGCTCTAAAATATTGCCGGGAACATGTGCTCGTGTGACACCGGCGTTGCTGATAGAAAATTGCCGGAAAATGCGCTCGTGTGACTCCGCAAATAACAGTAGAGAAGCTGGTGATTTGGGTTATGTTTAGAATAAATATCTTAACCCCTTCAAGGTACGATGACCCGTTTTCTTTACTCTATTCTGGCTGTGATGAGACGATTTTATGCAGTTTAAGCTAGTGTCACACTGGCTCGTTTTTTGTCAATATTTTCGGGCAATTGTGGTCTGGCAGCTTCAAAATTTACGCTTTATCAGAATTCAGCCGCCTAACTTAAGCTACCTTCAGTCTAGTTGCCGGTACCAGTGCAAAACATAAATAAATAAATAAATCAAATAAATACATATATAAATATGTAATTATAATAGATAAATATATAAAATCCCGATATAATACGAGAAAAATCTTGGTCATGGACAATTGACGGAAAAAAACGCTCGTGTGATTTTCAGGAATTAACCCTCTGACCTTCAAAATCCGCACTTAAATTGAACAAACTCGTCTATGCTAGCCATAACTATGGGAAGAAACACGTCCTGGAATACTGAAAGGGTTAATATGTGATGTACGATAATAATGTAAGTGATAATATTGATATTAATACTGGCGTAATATGGTTGACAGATATGTAACTAGATAACGAACATATATACTGTAGATAGATGGATGTAAATATATAGATAGATTCCATACATAGCAATATAAATACCGTATATATATATATATATATATATATATATATATATATATATATATATATATATATATATATATATATATACTGCTAATTATATACTAGTATATACTAGTAATTATGTTTAACTATAAATATTTGATTGCTTAGAAAAATGAGGCAACATATTCTTACAAAATTTACTGAAATTTAGCAAAGTAGGAAATTACCGGTACCGTATAGAATTGTAGATTTTTTGAAATATTATCTTTTAAAGTTATAATGCATTAGCCGTTAGCGTTCTTTAGCCATTGTCTTCATTATTATTAAGGTGTTTCTGTAAACTTCTGTAGTTACCGGTCTATTGATATGTATCGATATTTCTATAGTTACCGGTCTATAGTTACCGGTCTATTGATATGTATTGATGTTTCTGTAGTTACCGGTCTATTGATATGTATCGATATTTCTATAGTTACCGGTCTATTGATATGTATTGATGTTTCTATAGTTACCGGTCTATTGATATGTATTGATATTTCTATAGTTACCGGTCTATTGATATGTATTGATGTTTCTATAGTTACCGGTCTATTGATATGTATTGATGTTTCTATAGTTACCGGTCTATTGATATGTATTGATATTTCTATAGTTACCGGTCTATTGATATGTATTGATATTTCTATAGTTACCGGTCTATTGATATGTATTGATGTTTCTATAGTTACCGGTCTATTGATATGTATTGATATTTCTATAGTTACCGGTCTATTGATATGTATTGATATTTCTATAGTTACCGGTCTATTGATATGTATTGTATTTGTATAGTTACCGGTCTATTGATATGTATTGTATTTGTATAGTTACCGGTATATTATTATGCATGCATATATTTACCGGTATTGTGATAATAATAATTATATACCGGTATGTATGTCTAGAAGGAAATTATAGATGAATGTACCCGGTATATATAATCCAATGTACCGGTACCGGTCTTGTATATTTCTACTGTACCGGTTAATAGTTAACAGCAATGGCCATTATATTCACTAAACGTAATTGTAAGGTACCGGTATTCATGCAACGATAATATATATTGATTTGCATTATTAACCCTTACAGTAGTGATGACGTGTATTATATTTTATTTCAGCTACATTTAGACAATATCATTAAGCTTAGGAGGGATCTGTGGTAGCTAGAAAGATTAATTGAGATAGTTTGTAGTCTTAGTGGTTAGAGGTCCTTTCTAAGCTTAATAAAATAATCTAATAGTTGCCAGAATATAGTATAAAGACGTCGCCGGTACAGTAGGGGTCGGAAAAAACCCGATATTGTATATATTCTACCGTACCGGTAAATCATGTGAACCTCAAATTAGTACCGGAATACATTAACTACTAACCTTTGTATTGTGGCTCTATCAGGAGCTGTTGATTATCTGTAGACTTCACAAACAGCAACAGCAAACCACACCACAAATATCAACAAAACTTTTAATTATTGATGAAATATATCTTGTTCATTGGTCCTAGATCTTGCCTGTGTACGTAGCAAAGTCGGTCCTTTGTTTACGTTTTGCGGTGAAGGCTTAAGCTTGTTTATCTCCTGTGTTCTTCCGTTCGTTGTCAGCTTGTAATGATTTAACTTTATCCTGTTTGCAATTCACTTGCTCTCCTATGCAAACAGCTTATTCTTATCCGTAAAATAGCTTCCTCTTGGGCACAAGACAGCTTGGTATTAGGAATTATCTTGGACTAATTCCGTAGAAGTATAACATTCGTGGATGACTTGATGAATGGGACCGGTACCGGTGATAAGCAAGATCAACAAATCCGATGTATCTCTCTTCGCCGGAGTTTCAAGTTTCAGTATCCATCTTCTGCATACGTGAAGACTATTTGCTATCCTTTTGGGCCCGATGACTTCGAACTTCCCAATTGTGGGCAGTTATTTGTATATATATTGGTAGTTCCACTCAGCTCCTCTCCTCGGCTTCCGGACTACCAGGACCAGAGTAATTAGGAAATAATAATGACAGCAGTTTATAGCTCTTGGATTTATAGAGGGGGCGTTGGCATGCGCGAAGGAGAGACCCGCCCCTTTTACGCGCCAGCCAATGATAGCCTTAGACTGCGACGCCCTCTTCAAATAACAACTTACTGCCATATAGCGCTAGATTAAGAGTAATTTTATCACCGAAAATGGCAAATAAACCCCCTATTTCTCAACTATTTACATCAGTTGATAGCCATTGTATGTGCGTTAGCATAGTGGCTTAGAATGGAAGCAAATGTAGCGTGAATTCGAGAGGTTTTGCCCGGGGAATCAACTAGTGGGGGAATCGATACCTAAACATCTCATTCCTTGCTCACTCCATTTCTCCCTTTGGCATCTCGACTCGCGCTGCCTTTTTCTTATCTCTATACATTTAGGGAATTAATTAGCATGTTGGGTCGTGGAGATTAGCTTATTATACCTGCTTCAGTTAAATAGAGTCGCTAGATCCCCGCCTCAGAGCACGATTATCTCGGTAATTATATACGCTTAGAGGATTTTCGAGCGATTTTGGCTGTTTCTCATGATTTTATATTCGTTAGATATTATGTGTAGGGATTAGAATATCGTTTGCAGGGTATATAATTCTAGCGGGGGCTCCAACACGATTTGGGTATTAACATTATTTCCGTTCATCTATGTATATCCTTACTTATTGGTTTCTGGTATTATGAACTCGGGCATTTGCTACCGAAAAATGTACAAATTTATCTTGAAAGGGGGTCATGGGGGTGTAATTTCAAGCTTGATGGAAGTCTAGGAAACACACTAAAAACCTCCCCTTAAGCAGATATTTTTACCATTTGGGAAGAGTCAACCAGTAAATACGTGTGGAAAATGACAGCCCGTTTTCTCCAGCTTTTCCTGGGTTACAAGAGGTTAGAGTTAACCCCTTCAATGAAACTAATGAATACATGTGGTACTCCAAGGATTCGAACCTAGGATACTCACACCGAAATTCCGCGCACTAACCATTGCGCTATCAAGACGGGTGGATCAATTGAGATAGTATATTAACCCCAATGATTCCTACATGTCCTTCCTAAACTGCATACAATCGTCTAATGATAACCGAAATAGAATGTCAAAATGCGTCTTGGATCCTCAAGGGGTTAAGCCTATTAGGTGCAGGGCGGGTCTATTTTGATCCTCCCTGTTTTACTCCATTAGTTTGGAGATTTTAAGACGTTTCACCTCATTAGTTTGGCAATTATAAGATGCTTCAACCCAATAAGGTGTCGATTATTCCTGGGCGAGCGATAGCGAGCCTGCAATTTGGGAGAAACCGGCCTTTGGCCGGGAAATTTTTCTACCGAAAAATGTACATATTTAGCTTGAAGGGGGTCTGGGGGACGTTTTTAGTTTGAAGGGGGTCTGGAGAGGCGTGTTTCTAAGTCTTGGGGGTAAACTAAAAACACATTGTTAAAAAATGGCTAAAACAAATAAAACCCTCAATAATAATTAAACAAAATACCATAATAACCCCCAAGACGTTGCACCAAATAGTGTTAACCCATTCAGTACCGGAGACATCCTTCTCATTATCCCCCTGGCAACTAACTATTAGACGGTTTTATTCAGCTTAGGAAGGATGTCTAACCGTTAAGAGATTACAAACTATCTCAATCCTTTTAGCCACCATGTATACCCTTCCTAAGCTTCGTAAAATCGTTCAAATGCTGCTGAAATATAAACACAAAAGATGTCGCCCGGTACTGTAAGGGTTATGATTTCTGGCCTAGTTATAGTAAACATACTATACTGTAGGGCTCCATTTATGTTTACACGTGTGAAGGTCTTGGACTCCTATATCCTGTATATCTTTTTGCCTGCGAGAAAGCTTGCTAGCGTTACCAACAATCCAACAAAGCTTGCTAGCGTTACCAACAATCCAACAAAGCTTGCTAGCGTTACCAACAATCCAACAAAGCTTGCTAGCGCTACCAACAATCCAACAAAGCTTGCTAGCGTTACCAACAATCCAACAAAGCTTGCTAGCGTTACCAACAATCCAACAAAGCTTGCTAGCGTTACCAACAATCCAACAAAGCTTGCTAGCGCTACCAACAATCCAACAAAGCTTGCTAGCGTTACCAACAATCCAACAAAGCTTGCTAGCGTTACCAACAATCCAACAAAGCTTGCTAGCGTTACCAACAATCCAACAAAGCTTTCTAGCGTTACCAACAATCCAACAAAGCTTGCTAGCGTTACCATCAATCCAACAAAGCTTGCTAGCGTTACCAACAATCCAACACAACAACAAGTATCAATGTATTAAGGGGAAATTATATATCTATTTATTTTGTTTTTATTGTCCTCCCTAGACCTCCATTAAGTATGAAAAATACCTCCAGACCTCCCTTCGAGATCAATTATAATACCCGGGCCGAAGGCTGGTTCCTCCTAAATTGCAGGCTTGCTATCGCTCGCCAGGAAAAGCTCGACACCTAAGTGGCATGAAAGATCTTCAAATTGACAAAGAAATGGGGCGAAAGGTTTTAGAAAAGCCAAACTAATGGGGTGAACGTCTTAGGCCCTCAAAACTAATGGGGCTAAACATGAGGGAGAAGAGTTAGCCAGAACAAAATGAAAAGGTTAACCCCTTCAGTATGGTGGCGTTAGGTGCATTTTACTGTGCCTAACACTAGACGATGTTCTCTAGTTTGGGGCAAGAGATCTCTTAAGGGGAGATTTCCACTTGAGGGATGTTTTTCTTGACCCCTTTCTCCCGCATGTTTAGCCCCATTGCTTTTGATAAAATAATTTGATATTATAAAACGTTCGCCCCATTAGTTTAGCGATTTTAAGAACTTTCACCCCATATTAAGACCTTTCGTGCCATTCAGGTGTTGATTTTATCCTGGCGAGCGATAGCGAGCCTGTAATTTAAGAGGAACCGGCCTTCGGCCAGGATATTTTTCTACCGAAAAATGTACAAATTTATCTTGAAAGGGACTCAAGGAGGTATAATTTTAAGCTTGATGGAGGTCTAGGGAACAAAGTAAATACCTCCCCTTAACCTTGGTTCGGGGGTCCTCTAGAAATCAAGGCCTGAATACACAAACATGCCTTACGTTACGGCGAGGTCAAAACTGCCTTATAAATGTTACGATGAGGTCAAAACTGCCTTACGTTACGGTGTGGTGAGAAACATAAGAAACCAATGAATTAAGGAGGATGGCCGTATTTATTAGAATTAAGGTGGATGGCCGTATTTATTGGAATTAAGGGGATGGCCGTATTTATTAGAATTAAGGTGGATGGCCGTATTTATTGGAATTAAGGGGGATGGCCGTATTTATTGGAATTAAGGGGGATGGCCGTATTTATTGGAATTAAGGGGGATGGCCGTATTTATTAGAATTAAGGTGGATGGCCGTATTTATTGGAATTAAGGGGGATGGCCGTATTTATTGGAATTAAGGGGGATGGCCGTATTTATTGGAATTAAGGGGGATGGCCGTATTTATTGGAATTAAGGAGGATGGCCGTATTTATTGGAATTAAGGGGGATGGCCGTATTTATTAGAATTAAGGGGGATGGCCGTATTTATTGGAATTAAGGGGGATGGCCGTATTTATTGGAATTAAGGGGGGTGGCCGTATTTATTGGAATTAAGGGGCATGGCCGTATTTATTGGAATTAAGGGGGGGTGGCCGTATTTATTGGAATTAAGGGGGATGGCCGATTTATTGGAATTAAGGAGGATGGCCGTATTTATTGAAATTAAGGAGGATGGCCATATTTATTGGAATTAAGGGGGATGGCCGTATTTATTGGAATTAAGGAGGATGGCCGTATTTATTGGAATTAAGGGGGATGGCCGTATTTATTGGAATTAAGGGGGATGGACGTATTTATTGGAATTAAGGAGGATGGCCGTATTTATTGGAATTAAGGGGGATGGCCGTATTTATTGGAATTAAGGGGGATGGCCGTATTTATTGGAATTAAGGGGGATGGCCGTATTTATTGGAATTAGGGGGGATGGCCGTATTTATTGGAATTAAGGGGGATGGCCGTATTTATTGGAATTAAGGAGGATGGCCGTATTTATTGGAATTAAGGGGGATGGCCGTATTTATTGGAATTAAGGGGGATGGACGTATTTATTGGAATTAAGGAGGATGGCCGTATTTATTGGAATTAAGGGGGATGGCCGTATTTATTGGAATTAAGGGGGATGGCCGTATTTATTGGAATTAAGGGGATGGCCGTATTTATTGGAATTAAGGGGGATGGCCGTATTTATTGGAATTAAGGGGGATGGCCGTATTTATTGGAATTAAGGGGGATGGCAGTATTTATTGGAATTAAGGGGGATGGCCGTATTTATTGGAATTAAGGGGGATGGCCGTATTTATTGGAATTAAGGGGGATGGCCGTATTTATTGGAATTAAGGGGGGTGGCCGTATTTATTGGAATTAAGGGGGATGGCCGTATTTATTGGAATTAAGGGGGGGTGGCCGTATTTATTGGAATTAAGGGGGATGGCCGAATTTATTGGAATTAAGGAGGATGGCCGTATTTATTGAAATTAAGGAGGATGGCCGTATTTATTGGAATTAAGGGGGATGGCCATATTTATTGGAATTAAGGAGGATGGTCGTATTTATTGGAATTAAGGGGGATGGCCGTATTTATTGGAATTAAGGGGGATGGCCGTATTTATTGGAATTAAGGAGGATGGCCGTATTTATTGGAATTAAGGGGGATGGCCGTATTTATTGGAATTAAGGGGGATGGCCGTATTTATTGGAATTAAGGGGGATGGCCGTATTTATTGGAATTAAGGGGGATGGCAGTATTTATTGGAATTAAGGGGGATGGCCGTATTTATTGGAATTAAGGGGGATGGCCGTATTTATTGGAATTAAGGGGGATGACCGTATTTATTGGAATTAAGGGGGATGGCCGTATTTATTGGAATTAAGGGGGGTGGCCGTATTTATTGGAATTAAGGGGGATGGCCGTATTTATTGGAATGAAGAGGGGTGGCCGTATTTATTGGAATTAAGGGGGATGGCCGTATTTATTGGAATTAAGGGGGATGGCCGTATTTATTGGAATTAAGGGGGATGGCCGTATTTATTGGAATTAAGGGGGATGGCCGTATTTATTGGAATTAAGGGGGATGGCCGTATTTATTGGAATTAAGGAGGATGGCCGTATTTATTGGAATTAAGGGGGATGGCCGTATTTATTGGAATTAAGGGGGATGGCCGTATTTATTGGAATTAAGGGGGATGGCCGTATTTATTGGAATTAAGGGGGATGGCCGTATTTATTGGAATTAAGGGGGATGGCCGTATTTATTGGGATTAAGGGGGATGACCGTATTTATTGGAATTAAGGGGGATGGCCGTATTTATTGGAATTAAGGGGGATGGCCGTATTTATTGGAATTAAGGAGGATGGCCGTATTTATTGGAATTAAGGAGGATGGCCGTATTTATTGGAATTAAGGGGGATGGCCGTATTTATTGGAATTAAGGGGGATGGACGTATTTATTGGAATTAAGGGGGATGACCGTATTTATTGGAATTAAGGGGGATGGCCGTATTTATTGGAATTAAGGGGGATGACAATATTTATTGGCTCATTTGTATATTTGTTTTTATATTTTTTTTTTAGTTTCATCCCTAGACGTCCATCAAGCTTAAATCCCCCCCCTCCCCTCCTTCAAGATAACTTTTTACATTTTTCGATAGAAAAATTTCCCGGCCATAGGCCGGTTCCTCTTAAATTACAGGGTGGCTATCGCTCGCCAGGAAAAATATAGATTCCTAAATGATACGAAAAATCTTATTATTAACAAAACAATGGTGCGAAAGGTCTTAAAATCGCCAAACTAATGAGCCGAATGTCATAAAATCTGAAAACTAATGGGGCTAAATATGAAGACGAAGAAGGGAACCAGAAAAACTAGCCATCTCCCCTTAACAGACGATTCTTGGCTTACCACGGCATAGCTTCCTCATACGGTAGACCGTAGTCTTTAGGGGCAGAGGTTTAGTTATGTGTGTATTAATTCACGGTTATTAATATTATCATTTGTTTTATGTTTCCTCCCTAGACCTCCATCAATCTTTAAAAAAAAAAAAAAAAAAAAAAAAAAAAAAAAAAAAAAAAAATCTCCCCTATCGAGATTAAGGGGATATGGGCTGGTTTTCCTGGACACCCTCCTCCCTCATGCTTAGCCCCTTTAGTTTTCAGATTTTAAGACGTTCAGCCCATTAGTTTGGCGATTTGAAGATCTTTCGCCCCTTTTCTTTGTCTTTAATTTGGTTGTCTTCGGAGTATTTTTCTAAAATTGATGGAGGTCCAAGGAACAAACTAAAGAAACACTCATTTTCCATATCCCCAAAGCTACGACTGTACAATCGCGTTAATAAGTGATGTCTCGGCACTAAGTATGTTTTGATCAATAATTGGTATCAGCAATATCTAAGCTTCATTTCTTCATATCGAGTGAAATATACAAACATGTTCCTACACGTACCCACCTTATTCAACATCTGACAGACATTAATACAGCACAGAGCAAGCCAAACGTAATGACAGCTGGGACATGACTTATTAGCGCGACCGTACACTGTTGAAGGGTTTCTTATTATTTACTAGTAATAGTAATATATACTAGCATTATTTATTGATATCGTACGACCTAATCCTATACATTCAACGGACGATATATTAGGGATGTATATATACAGTATATATATATATATAGGCTATATTAGTTTTTGTTTCCTACCTAGACCTCCATCAAGATTAAAAAACACCCAAATACACCCCTTCGAGATACATTTGTATATTTTTCGGTTGAAAAATGACCCGGCAGAAGGCTGGTTCCCCCCCAATTACAGTCTCGCTATCGCTCGCTAGGAAAAAAAATCCACACCTAAATGGCACGAAAGATCTTAATTTTGACAAAGAAATGAGGTGAAAGGTGTAAAAATCGCCAAACTAAATGGGCCGAACCTCTTAAATTCATATCATCACAAAACCCATGAAAGTTAACTTACAAGTAAACCTAAGTCATGAACCCCCCGCCCCCCCTAAGCAGAATTAACAACTAAAAGTACGGGTACTTAAAAGCAAATCAATATTTTTTTCCATTTATCAAGAAATCTACATTATTTTTGCATCATTTTCCGTTCTATATCGATGTTTACGGCTCCAACTTCCTTATAGCCTGAAACTCGGAAGTGGCCAATTGCATACGGACTGGGCAATAGGCACGTTCACAGACGCGGACATGTTCGAGTTGTGTGATAATGGTTTACCATGATGTGGTACAGGTGCTGAGCGAGCCCATTCAAAGGGGTACGTTAGTTCAAAGATAGTCAGTAGACATAGTTAGTTGTTCAAAGACAGTAAGTAGACATAGTTAGTTGTTCAAAGACAGTCAGTAGACCCGAGTTAGTGTTTTCAATAGACAGTCAGTAGTAGACTAGTTAGTTTGTTCAAAGGGGACATTCAGTAGACGAGTAGTTAGTTGTTCAAAGACAGTCAGTAGACATAGTTAGTTGTTCAAAGACAGTCAGTAGACATAGTTAGTTGTTCAAAGACAGTCAGTAGTAGACATAGTTAGTTGTTCAAAGACAGTCAGTAGACATAGTTAGTTGTTCAAAGACAGTAAGTAGTAGACATAGTTAGTTGTTCAAAGACAGTAAGTAGTAGACATAGTTAGTTGTTCAAAGACAGTCAGTAGACATAGTTAGATGTTCAAAGACACTAAGTAGTAGACATAGTTAGTTGTTCAAAGACAGTAAGTAGACATAGTTAGTTGTTCAAAGACAGTTAGAAACAGTCAGTACATAGTTTAGTGTGTTCAAAGACAGAGTCAGTAGTAGACCTCGTTAGTTGTTCAAAGACATTCAAGTAGACATAGTTTAAGTTTGTTCACAGACAGTCAGTAGTAGACATAGTTAGTTGTTTCCAAAACAGTCAGTAGACATATTTACGTGTGTTCAAAGACAGTAAGTAGTAGACATAGTTAGTTGTTCAAAGACAGTAAGTAGGTAACATAGTTTCGTTTCAAGACAGTCATTAGACATAGTAGTTGTTCAAAGACAGTAAGTCGTTAGTAGACATAGTTTAGTTTGTGCAAGACAGTAAGTAGAGCCTAGTTTATTTTGTTCAAAGACAGTCAGTAGACATAGTTAGTTGTTCAAAGACAGTCAGTAGACATAATTAGTTGTTCAACGACAGTCAGTAGACATAGTTAGTTGTTCAAAGACAGTAAGTAGTAGACATAGTTAGTTGTTCAAAGACAGTAAGTAGTAGACATAGTTGTTCAAAGACAGTCAGTAGACATAGTTAGTTGTTCACATACACGGCAGTAAGACATAATTAGTTGTTCAAAACAGTCAGTCAGTAGACATAGTTAGTTTGTGTCAAAGAGCCAGTAAGTATACATAGTTAGGTTTTGTTTCAAGACGTAAGTAGTAGACATAGTTAGTTGTTCAAAGACAGTAAGTAGTAGACATAGTTAGTTGTTCAAAGACAGTCAGTAGACATAGTTAGTTGTTCAAAGACAGTCCTTAGTACATAGTTAGTTTGGTTCAAAGACAGTCTTAGCACATAGTTTAGTTGGTGTCCAAAAGCAGTAATAGTAGACATAGTTTTTGGTTCAAAGACGGCAGTAAAGACATATTTAGTTGTTCAACAGACAGTAAGTAGTAGACCTAGTTAGTTTGTTCAAACAAGGACAGTAAGTCGTAATACTAGGTTTAGTTGTTCAAAAGACAGTCAGTAGACATATTTAGTTGTTCAAAGACAGTAAAGTAGTAGACAATAGTTTTGTGTGTTTCAAAGACAGTCAGTAGACATAGTTAGTTGTTCAAAGACAGTCAGTAGACATAGTTAGTTGTTCAAAGACAGTAAGTAGTAGACATAGTTAGTTGTTCAAAGACAGTCAGTAGACATAGTTAGAGTTTGTTCAACAGATCAAGTCTCAGTAGACATAGTTGTTTTTCAAAGACAGTCAGTACATAGTTCGTTGTTCAAAAGACAGTAAGGGTAGTTAGACAGACGTTGGTTGTTCAAAGACAGTCAGTAGATATAGTTAGTTGTTCAAAGACAGTAAGTAGTAGACATAGTTAGTTGTTCAAAGACAGTCAGTAGACATAGTTATGTGTTTCAAAGACAGTCCAGTAGTAGACATAGTTTAGTTTTCAAAGACAGTCAGTATACATAAGTCGTTTTGTTCAAAGCCAGTAAGTAGTAGACATAGTTAGTTGTTCAAAGACAGTCAGTAGACATAGTTAGTTGTTCAAAGACAGTAAGTAGTAGACATAGTTAGTTGTTCAAAGACAGTCAGTAGACATAGTTAGTTGTTCAAAGACAGTCAGTAGTAGACATAGTTAGTTGTTCAAAGACAGTAGGTATAGTAGACATAGTTAGGACTGTACAGGTGTTCAAAGACAGTAGGTATAGTAGACATAGTTAGGACTGTACAGGTGTTCAAAGACTAATAAGTAAACATAGTTAGTTGTTCAAAGACAGTCAGTAGACATAGTTAGGGGGGGGTTGTTCAAAAGACAGTCATGTATTACCATAGTTTGTTGTTCAAGACAGTCAGTAGACCATAGTTTAGTTTGTTACAAAGACAGTAAGTAGTAGACATAGTTAGTTGTTTCACAGACAGTCAGTAATACATAGTTAGTTGGTTCAAAGTACAGTCGTAGTAGACATATTATAGTTGTTCGAGACAGTAAGTAGATACATAGTTAGTTGTTCCAAAGATCAGTCGTAGACATAGTTAGTTGTGTTCAAGAGACGTAAGTAGTAGACATAGTTAGTTTGTTTCACAGACAGTCAAGTAGACCTAGTTAGTTTGTTCAAAGACAGTCAGTAGACCATAGTTAGTTGGTTTCAAAGACAGTCATAGTATAGACATAGTTGAGTTGTTCAAAGACAGTCAGTAGTAGACATAGTTAGTTGTTCAAAGACATTCAGTAAGACTAGTTAGTTGTTCAAAAGACAGTTAAGTAGTAGACATAGTTTTGTTCAATAGACAGTAAGTAGTAGACATAGTTAGTTGTTGTTCAAAGACAGTACTAGAATAAACATAGTTAGTTGTTCAAGAGCAACATTAGTAGACATAACATCTTTAGTTTGTTCAAAGACATCAGATCAGTAGACATAGTTAGTTGTTCAAAGACAGTAAGTAGTAGACATAGTTAGTTGTTCAAAGACAGTAAGTAGTAGACATAGTTAGTTGTTCAAAGACAGTAAGTAGTAGACATAGTTGTTCAAAGACAGTCAGTAGACATAGTTAGTTGTTCGAAGACAGTCAGTAGACATAGTTAGTTGTTCAAAGACAGTCAGTAGTAGACATAGTTAGTTGTTCAAAGACAGTCAGTAGACATAATTAGTTGTTCAAAGACAGTCAGTAGACATAGTTAGTTGTTCAAAGACAGTAAGTAGTAGACATAGTTAGTTGTTCAAAGACAGTCAGTAGTAGACATAGTTAGTTGTTCAAAGACAGTAAGTAGTAGACATAGTTAGTTGTTCAAAGACAGTCAGTAGACATAGTTAGTTGTTCAAAGACAGTCAGTAGACATAGTTAGTTGTTCAAAGACAGTAAGTAGTAGACATAGTTAGTTGTTCAAAGACAGTAAGTATAGTAGACATAGTTAGGACTGTACAGGTGTTCAAAGACAGTAAGTAGTAGACATAGTTAGGACTGTACAGGTGTTCAAAGACAGTCAGTAGTAGACATAGTTAGGACTGTACAGGTGTTCAAAGACAGTAAGTAGTAGACATAGTTAGGACTGTACAGGTGTTCAAAGACAGTAAGTAGTAGACATAGTTAGGACTGTACAGGTGTATTCAAGTAATGCATAATATATATCGTAGGCTTGTGCATAATAAATCTTAAGGGGAGATTTCCACTGGAGGGCATTTTTTTCTTTATCCCTTTCTTGCCTCATGTTTAGCCCCATTGCTTTTCTAATTTTAAGACGTTCGCCCCATTATTTTGACGATTTTAAGAACTTTCGACACATTTCTGTCAATTTTAAGACCTTTCGTGCCATTTAGGTGTCGATTTTATCCTGGCGAGCGATAGCGAGCCTGTAATATAAGAGGAACCGGCTTTCAGCCGGGACATTTTTCTACCGAAAAATGTACAAATTTATCTTGAAAGAGGGTCAAGGGGGTGACATTTTAAGAATGCTGGAGGAGTAGAAAACAAACTAAAAACCTCCCCTTAACTGTCTTGGCAGCGTAATGCTTAGTGCGCGGAATTTCGGTATGAGTATTGTATTATGGGTTTTAGAGGCCGTGTGGCATCGTTTTTCGGGAATAACTAATTAAACAGTTAGATCAGTGTGATATTTTGACAAAGCTTGTTTCACCCCATCCCCTAATTTTCGTCAATATTGTGCATTACCACAAGTGGAGAATTAAGCCACTTGTCCCTTAGTCATGAGGTTAAAGTCACACCTGAATGACAATGAAACGGACAAGGCTACCGTGGCGGCGTACCTGTGTAAGCTACCAAACCATTATTGCTCTTCCATCAAACATGGTCGTTATTAGCCACCATCCAACCCTACTATCGCCCTTAACATTCATGATATATGTCACTAACAAATACATATATACACAAATACATATATACACAAATACATATATACACAAATATATATATACACAAATACATATATACACTATCTATATACACAAATACATATATACACAAATATATATATACACAAATACATATATACACAAATATATATATACACAAATACATATATACACAAATACATATATACACAATACATATATACACAATACATATATACACAATACATATATACACAATACATCATGTTATATGTCACTAACAATTACTATATACACAATTACTATACACAATTACTATATACACAATTACTATATACTGTAGATACACAAATACATATATCAAGACATATATCAAATATATACACACTACATAATACACATATATACACAAACATATATACACAAACATATATACACAAATACATATATATATATATACACAAATACATATATATACACAAATACATATATATATATACACAAATACATATATATACACAAATACATATATATATACACAAATACATATATATACACAAATACATATATATACAAAGATGATATACACAAATACATATAACACAAATACATAGTCCAAATACAGATACACAAAGGATATATACACAAATACATATATACACAAATATATATATACCGATGTATCAATGGGAAGATATTATTGGGATGGAATTTGTGCTGTACCTAGTATCAATGCATTACCACAAGCCCACCGAAACGTCAATAAAATACCCTCATTGTTCCCTGATTAAATAGCACTGTATGAATATTCCCATATTCAAAATATGCTATAGGGGTGCAATGCCTGGTGAGTTATCTGCTCAACAGGTGGCGTTGTGTGTTTGTGTAAGTGTGAGAGTCCGAGTGTAGTGGGTGAGACAGTGAAGCACGGGAACGAGGTGGCTTCAGAGATGGGGTCGTTTCGGGCCAAGAGTGAGCACCGTGCCTCATGTGAAGGCAAGATGGCAGGTGCTCGTTGTACTCTACGTGCTTCACATGTACTCCCTAGACTGGAACAGACCTCACGGCTTCACTGTTCATTCTAGAGCGGTGAATGTTAAGGCTCTCAGCCGATGCCCGAGAGGAAGTAAGTTGGCATATAAAAAAAAAAAAAAAAAAAAAAAAACACACAAATACATATATACACAAATATCACAATGTTTGTGATAATGAGGCTGTGAATAAAAAAAGACGAGAGAGAGAGAGAGAGAGAGAGAGGGGAGCGGGAAAGCCAAAGTGAGAGTGAAGAGGAGGGGTGGGGGAGTTAAGGGGAGATCTCCACTTGAGGGATTTTTTCTTGACCCCTTTCTCCCTCATGTTTAGCCCCATTGCTTTTGATATTATAAAACGTTTTCCCCATTAGTTTAGCGATTTTAAGAACTTTCACCCCATATTAAGACCTTTCGTGCCATTCAGGTGTCGATTTTATCCTGGCGAGCGATAACGAGCCTGTAATTTAAGAGGAACCGGCCTTTGGCCGGGAAATTTTTCTACCGAAAAATGTACAAATTTATCTTGTAAGGGGGTCATGGGGGTGACATTTTTAGATTGCTGGAGGAGTAGGAAACAAACTAAATACCTCCCCTTAAACTGTATAATAGGCAAGTTGTTAACATGTATTCTCTTAGCCTGTACAAAATGTAACAAATACATTTTCCACTAAAAGAAAAAAAAAAAAATATATATATACACACACACACACACACACTCACACATACATACACATACACACACACACACACAACACACCTACACACACACAGAACACACACACACACCTACACACACACACACAGGAAAACAATACCAGGATCGCGAGAGGCCTGACGGAAGGTGTACATAAACTCCCCTTTGACCAGGCAAGTGTGAAACAGCCTAGCTAATATTCCCTAAGTGAGCAGCTTGTTTTATAGAGGACCCCGGGACGCGCAACAAGAGGCTGCTGCTTCTTTTAGCTATTATTTAACGTTGATCAAGTGCCCGTGTTTTACCATTAGGCTAATATCACAAGCCTTTAGATCTCGCGAGCCCTCTTGTTTATGTCTCGGGAGGTGGACGTTAAGGGGAGGGAGGGGGTGTGTGTGGGGGGGGGGGGGTGTTGTGTTGTCTTGATCGAGGAGGGAGGGAGATACATAAGAACACGGAAATCTGCAGAAGGCCAATCGGCCTACTCGAGGCAGATCCCTCTCACATCCAACCCATGATATTCACACGATGTGATCAAGTTCACTACTGTGATACGTGTGCCCCTACGGGGTACGCACACATATAATTGCAACAATGCAATAACCACCTGACCAACTGTTACGATTTAATACAATAAGATATAATAGCTACCTGACCAACTGTCATGGGGGAGAGTGGTAAGTCACCCCCCCACACACACACACACACACACACACACACACACACTCCCTTAAGTCAGTCGGGTTGTGTGTCGACTGATAATACAGCACATAGTCTATTCCTAATCAATAATTAATGGAATACAAGCTGAGATACCCGGCGCTGCCCGGGGGAAAATCGATAGTCCTTCCCCCACTTAAGACCTTCTTAACCCCTTCTGTACCGGCGACGTTTTTCTAATGTTATTCTAGTTATATGTAGACGATTTTATGCAGCTTGGGATGGATCTGGTGTAGTTAAAGGGCTTGATTGAGATCGTTCGAAGCCTTATAATTGCTAGACATCCTTGCTAAACTGAATAATATTGACTAGTACCGGTAGTAGCCAGAATAAAGTTAAAACGACGTCGCCGGTACAGAAGGAGTTAAGGGGAGGTCTCCATCTCTAGGGATTTTTTCTGGACCCCTTTCTCCCTCATGTTTAGCCCCATTGCTTTTGAGATTTTAAGACGTTCGCCCTAGTAGTTTGGACATTTTAAGACACTGCTCCATTTCTGTCAATTTTAAGACCTTTCGTGCCATTAAGGTGTCGATATTTCCCTGGCTAGCGATAGCGAGCCTGTAATTTAAGAGCAACCGGCCTCCGGCCTGGACATTTTTCTACCGAAAAATGTACAAATTTATCTTGAAAGGGGGTCTAGGGGGTGTAATTTTAAGCTTGATGAAAACGTAGGGAACAAACTAAATACCTCCCCTTAAACCGTCTAGGAAAACTCTCACCTGTCACCTGCAACGCGACGGGAGGTTTGCTAGCCGGCCGATATAAAAAAATCCCAAAGGTTGTTTGGAACTATCGGGCGGGTAAATGCGGATAATACGTTCCCTTCCGGTTACTGGCAAGAAACATCCGGCCATTGTTGTCTTAAGAGAGATAGGAGAGTGGTCCGGATTATTGGCTAGAACGACTTAAAGGGGGAGGGGGGGGGGGGGGGGGGCATGGTTGTGTTTTTTCCGGCCCCCTCCTTCCTCATGATTAGCCCCATTAGTTTGAAATTTGTAGACGTTGTTTTGAACTGCATTTTCTTCCCCTGGATGTGTTTGGGATTTTTTTTTTCCTCTTAAATTTCGGAAAATATACTGAAGACAGTTGGCTAAACTTCAGACGCTGCCAGAGCAGATTTTCCAAAATAAGATAGCTTAGGTAAGACTATATAAAGTTAGGTTAGGTTAGCTAAAGTTTGGTTTGGTTAGGTTAGGCTGGGCCAAGTTAGGCTAGGTTAGGGTTGGTTAGCTTTCGGTAGCTTAGGCTTGGTTAGACTAGGCTATATCCAGTTTCAAATTAGTAAATTCCAGAAATTGTGAACCCTAACCTCCGAAACTCAAAAACGGATAGAGCAAATGGGCTGTCAATTTCCACATTTATTCCCTGACAGACCCTTCCCAAGTGTTAGAAATATTAAAGACAATCCAACCCAACCCAAGTGATAACAACCCAACCCAACCCAAGTGATGACAACCCAATCCAAGTGAAGACAACCCAACCCAACTCAAGTAAAGACAACCCAACCCAATTGAAGACAACCCAACCCAAGTGAAGACAACCCAACCCAAGTGAAGTCAACCCAGCCCAACCCAAGTGAAGACAACTCAACCCAAGTGAAGACAACCCAACCCAACCCAAGTAAAGACAACCCAACCCAACTCAAGTGAAGACAACCCAACCCATTGTACGCCAACCCAACCCAAGTGAAGATAACCCAACCCAAGTGATGACAACCCAATCCAAGTGAAGACAACCCAACCCAACTCAAGTAAAGACAACCCAACCCAAGTGAAGACAACCCAACCCAAGTGAAGATAACCCAACCCAAGTGAAGATAACCCAACCCAAGTGAAGACAACCCAACCCAAGTGAAGACAACCCAACCCAAGTGAAGACAACCCAACCCAAGTGAAGTCAACCCGACCCAAGTGAAGACAACCCAACCCAAATGAAGACAACCCAAGTGAAAACAACCCAACCCAAGTGAAGCCAACCCAACTCGTGTGTGTTATTATTGGGCCCGACCTGATAAAGAGAGTGACTGCACTTTTCCCGGTTGGTGAAGGTTTGAGTTCATTGGTGCCCAGGAAGGCGTGTACAGCGGTCATCAATAATTG